>VYZW01013335.1:0-15216 GCA_013401315.1 Balaeniceps rex
CTGTTTTTTCATCATCCCTTTCTAAAGGAGCTGACTTTCATTTCCAACATTTCTTCTTGTGTATAGGGGCGAGGGATACTGGCGCGAGTTGCTTCTCTGGTTCAGCTGCAGTGCCTGTTGTGAGGGCTGGAGTAGCCACAGTGCCTGCCACAGGGGTTGCAGTAGCCGCAGTGCCCATCACCGGGGTTGGAGTAGCCGCAGTGCCTGTCGCTGGGGTTCTAGTAGCCACAGTACCTGTCGCTTTGTCATCAGATCCAGAGATCTTGTCTTCCCCTTGAGGATTCTGAATAGTGTTGAACAGGGCTCAATAGGCAAGGGCCAGGCACCAGCATGTTGCAGTGATTTGTGTCTCTCTGGAATTGCCAGGGTGACCGCATACTTTTTCCAAATCTTTTACTAGTTTTTCAGGGTTCTGCACCTGTTCAGGGGTGAAGTTCCAAAACACTGGAGGTGCCCACTGTCCTAGGTACTTGCCCATATTATCCCACACACCCTGCCACTCATAACTATCCAGCCTCAGGGCAGATCTCTGGGTGGTATCATTAGTTGTTTAACCTTAAACAAGACCTGAAATACATTCAGGACACATAGCAATAGGAGCATGCTGGCTTGACTATCCCAAGGATATTCAAAATTCTCAAGAGCTGTATTTCAAAGTGTGCCCATTGCTTCCTGTCCTGTCACTGGGCACCACTGAGAAGAGTCTGGCTCCTTCATCTTCATTGCCCCCCCTCAGGTGTTTATACCTATTGATAAGATCTCCCTGAGCCTTCTCAAGGCTAAGCAATTCCAGCTCTCTTAACCTCTCCTTGTATCAGGGACGCTCCAATCCCTTAATCATCTTTGTGGCCCTTCTCTGGACTTGCTCCAGTATGTCCATATCTCTCTTGTATTGGGAGCCCAGAACTGGACCCAGCACTCCAGATGTGTCTCGCCATAGGACTGAGTAGAGGATAAGAATCACCTTCCTTGACCTGCAGGCAACGCTTCTCCTCATACAGCCCAGGATGCTGTTGGCCTTTGTTGCAAGGGCACATTGCTGGCTCATGGTCAGCTTGTCCACCAGGCCCCCCAGGTCCTTTCCTGTAAAGGTGCTTTCCAGCTGGTTTGTCCTCAGTGTCTACTGGCACAGGGAGTTATTCCTTCCCAGGGCAGGACTCTGTGTTTCCCTTTGTTGAATTTCAAGAGATACCTGTTGGCCCATTTCTCTAGCCTGTCAAGGTCCCTTTGAATGGCAGCAAAACCGTCTGGTGTATCAGTCACTCCTCCCTGTTTTGCAGTGTCTGCAGACTTGCTGAGAGTACACCCTGACCCATCATCCAGATCATTAATGAAGATGTTAAACAGTATTGACCACAGTATCAACCCCTGGGATACCATCAGTGACCAGCCTCAGCTGGATTTCATGCTGCTGATCACAACCCTCCGAGCCCAGTAGTTTAGACTACTTTCATTCCACCTCACTTCATCGGTTGGTCAATGAGGATATTATGCAAGATGGTGTTGAAAGCCTTACTGAAGTCAGTGTAAACAACATCCACTGCTCTCCCCTCATCCACCAAGCCACTTGTCTTATTGTAGAAGGCTATCAGGTTGGTCAGGCATGTTTCCCCTTTGTAAATACATGCTAACAGTTCCCAACACCTTCTTGTCCTTCCTATGCTTCAAAATAGTATCAAGGAGGATTTGCCTCACCCGTATTTCCCTGAATTCTCCTTGTCCTTCTTGAAGACAGGACTGTCATTTGCTTTCTTACAGTCCTCAGTTACCTGCCCTGGTTGCCATGACCTTCCAAAGATAGTCGAGAGTGTCCTTGCAATGACATCGGCCAGTACCCTCAACACTTGTGGGCGCATCCCATCAGGTCCAGTGTGTATGTCCAGTTTATTTAAATAGTCCCTCACATGATCCTCCTCCACCAAAGGAAAGTATTCCTTGCTCCAGAACCTTTATGTATCTTGGAAAACTCTGAGATTTATATGGATTTAAGGACAGCAAACTTAAAACTATGATGGTATTGCAAAAGCAAATTACTCAACCCTCATGTATAAAAATCAGGTGTAAAAATCAGGTGATTAGTGAGTAGAAGCTGAGAGGTGATTTTATTTTCATATATGGCGGTGGTGAATCTCATATTAGACAACAGCAAAGAATCCTCATTTCAAAAAATGAGTCATTAAAATGCATAAAAGAGCCACAAAAATACCTCAGAGCTGAACAAAATGCCTTCTTAATTATTAAAAGAGGAAAAAAAAAAGATATTTGAGACATAACTTGATTACTGTGCTTATCTTCACTGGGAGCAAAAAGTAGGTATTACAGTGGTCTCTAATTTAGTGGAGAAAAAGTTCAAAGGAACTAAAGTCTGGAAGAAGAAACTGGACACATCTGAACTGGAGACAAAGCACAGCACTGAGCATAACCACTGAAATAAAGCTTTCAAGGGGATTTGTGACTAATCATCTTTGAATCAAATTCACTTTTTCTGAAAGAATGTTTTTGACAAAAATGTATTTGGCTTAATACAAAGGTAATACAATGAAATGTAGTGAGTCGTGATAGATCAGCACAGATGTTCATTTCTTAGTCCTGTCTGACTTAAAACTCTGTGAAATAATTAATTTCAGAGGTTCTGACAGTGAGTTTGAAGGCCAAAACCAATGTAGGACTTCAAAAAGTACTGCCTGTGCTGATTGGTATGGTTGATGTTGTACACCTGAAGAATACCAGTCAGGCTGAGGTATCTCTGGTCGCTCTTGAGGCATGAACACCAAAATGAGATGAGAATTAAAAACATGTAGTGAAAGATGGATTAGAAAAAACAATCTACTTAAATGTGAGTCCATTTTACCAGAAGAAGAGATCCCACTAAACACTGAACATTTTGAAACTCTACTTAACAGTGTTTCAATTTAATTTTTGTACTAATTAAGTTACCATGGAATTATGACCATTTTTTGTCATTGTTGGCTAGTTATTTGTATATGTATCTCTGCATTCTTAGCAATGCAGCATTGACTATGGGGCCAATTTTATTTGAAATAAATTTTCCAGAACTATAAAATACATTGTCATGTTTATTTTATTACTTTTTGTAAATATGCTGAGTGACTGGGTTGCATAGTTGTATAGGAGGTGTTATTCATATGACATGAATATTGTGGGGAACTCTTTTTTTCATCACAGTCCTGTTTCCATCACTATGTGCCTTAGTCCTATCTCTTCTCTAGTCCATCTGTTGAAATGGTGAATTTGCTGAAGATATCTTTAAAATGAGACTTCTGAGAGGTAGTTTTCTCAGAAGTGTCCATTCTGTTGAGCAGTGAGTCTGTAACTGTTGCAAGACTTATGCAATGTTTTTGTTGAATAAGGTATTTGATTTATCAAAATTTTGTATCATAGGGAGCAAAATAAAGGAAACAAACTACAGTGCAGAGTAATTCTAAGAGCTTGAAGAACTCCAAAACAGTTCCAAAGCAATAAATTAAATATTCAGTTACAGTCCCTTTTTAACATACTTCTAAGAAAGGTGGCTGTATTGCACTCAGAAGCTACAGTTAGATTTACCTGTGCCCTATCTCTTTGATGATAGAACAGCTCAAAAGGACACTGCTCTGGTGACAGGTGAATAATGCTGAAGAGACTCAACATCAATGAGTCCCCCATATGCAAATGTTTTTGATTGTTTGACAAGATTCTGAAAGTCATCAAAATAGAACTGTAATACCATACTTTTTCCTTTCCTTCAGGAAAGTAACATGTACATGTCTATAATAACACTTGTAATCCTAGAGCCAGATCCACTAACTTCACTACTAGTTCAGCTTTTTTCCTTTTTCCAGACTGAATTCTCATCAGCTGTCCATGCACACTCATATCTGATGCCCCTATCACTTGGAATTGTTTTGGCAATACTATATTCCCATGTATTCTCAAACAATCCCATCCTCTTTGGGAGAATCCCTTCCCAATTCCACATCATAAAATTATACTCTTATTCTCTCTGTCTTCACATCATTTTTCCCAAACAGAAAGTCTATCCATTTTCTCATCTGCATCTGTCATCTTATTTGCACCAAGATCCAGCTCTACTGCTGCATGCTTCACTCCTATTCCCTTTTCTAATTCATTTGTTAGAGTAGCATCATACAAAGTCAGGCATTGAAATGACACCTCTGGGTTATAGGACAATTCTTCAAATATCCCTGAAATAGCAGCTGTCTGGAATGGGACTTACCAAGTGTCAGTAAGGTCATCAGTGGTACTCACGTGTACATCATTTGCCCATCAAATGAACACATGGAAAGGGAATTGCTGAGGCTGCTATTCCATCATTCTCAAGTGGTACTCAACATGTGTATATACATATATAAGAAGTATCAGCAAAGGTATATATTGTCATGTTGAAGAGATCTGATGTTTGCCTTTTGGGACAATAGAGACTTTACTCACTGACAAGGTAATCAATAAAGCGTGTGATTTCACTGTTGCTGCAAGGAATCCCATTGACCTGCTCCTACCACGATGCCTAGTGATTGCAGGACGATGGAAGAATGTGCAGGCTGCAGTGATATGTCATCGTGTAGGGAAACAACTGGATATGGTCCTGTCCATGCTGCAGCTTATATAGTGAACATTTACATACTTCTTATGTTATCTTCTCATTATCAGAGAAGATAATGGCAGGCTGTGGTCACATATGTTATCCCAATACACACTCAGCTTGTAGATCTGGCACACACAGACAGAAATCCTATATCCTCCCTCTGAGGCAAAGGGGAGGCAACCAGGAAAAATGAGGGATGCCTCCTGCTCCCACATCCCTTATTGCAGGGTGATGTGGCTTAGGAATGAAGGAATGCCATGCGACCGTGGGTCGTGTCATGTGTTGTGCACTGCTGTGGTATGCATATCCACTCTCCTGCTATGGACTGATTTGATGTGCATCAGAGATTTTTGGGTTTACAGAATTTTAAGAGACTCTACCTACAATAGAAGTTGTGGGTGCAACAACATGTTTCTCCTTCATTTTCCAAGCACATAACCCCATTTTTAGGATACTCACCAATGTATCAACAAAATCAAAAGTATGCGCAAAACCAAAAGTATGTGCAGAACAACTGAAAATATTTTTTAATAGAAGAGGGAAAAAATGTCCTCCTCTTATCTAGGCAAAAACAAAAGCTCTGTTAGGATTTGTTATCAACATGCCATGCATTTATTCCCATTTGAAATAGTGTGCATTTGGAAGTCTTTAAAGCAGAAGCAGTCTGGGCCAAAACAAACAGAAACTATGCTAAGAATTTCTTTTTCTTTATTAACTAGTAAAACCTTTTAATAACTGGGAAAATGAAAGGAGGATTTGCTAGGGAGAATAATATAACATCGTCTGGCATCATGATCTTGTTACCAGAAATGGTTTTACTATTGCTTCTTACTCAGTAGGTCCTGGAATACATTAGTACTGGAGACTGAAAAAAAGGCAAACTATGGAAAGATAAGTGTAATTCCACCTGTTAATGCACAGGAGATTTCTTCATTACCTGGTGACTCAGCAGTGTATTATAGACTGTAATATATGTTAGTTATGGAGGTTGCCATTGGAAACATGCACTCACTAGCATCTCATTGGCCACCTGCAATTCTACCTGTATGAAGTGTTCTGAGGTGTCACTTGCCAGCTAAAGGGAAAATTTAGGCAAGCATGAAAATAAGCTGAACTATGAGGGGAATTCCAAAAAGCAAATTGTTTCATGTGCCTTTCCCCATCCCTCTCAAACACAAAAAGCTTGCAAAGAAATGACACAAGCCAAAGACTGTAACTGTACTGGGATCCACAGTCCATCTGTTTGAACAATTTTTCAGTGTTAGTTAATCTGTCTCAATCTACTGCTGGGATAGATCTACAAAAATATTGGAAGAGGTGAGTACTCTTCCTTTCTATACCTATATCCCTTATATTTCTTCGAATTGCAAAGGCAGTTTAAAAGAGGCCCTAGCTGTATGTTTAAATCACTTCCCTTCTATCCTCCATAGGTTACCAGATACAGGAAAAAAAGAAGTGGTGCAAGAGAAGTGCTATTTCTCCCATCTCTACACAAAGCCAAATACAATCCATAGCTGTAAAACAGTAATAAATCCCGTGCATAAAGCTGGATACTGCAATGAAATTCAGGAGTCTCTTCCTGTTACAACTCACCCATGACAACAGCAAAAAGGGTCAGTGGACTTTTTTCTGGCCATAGACCATTCTCTAAGACTTTTACTTAGTCCGGCACTTGTAGCATTCAGCAGAACACCTTCCAGTGCACCCAATTCCAGAGGCTGACCTTGAAGCCCATGGTCATCGTTGTCTCTTCTTTGCCATTAACATGCAACCTCTCACTTACTTTCACCTGTATCCTCCAGGAGAAGGATGAGAGAGCCTCTGTTCAAAGTTATGTCATAGCAGATGGTGGTGGCTGAAGGAGTTGGCTGTTGGTTGCTCACACCAGCAGTCAACCCAAACCATACCATGACCCAGATAGTAGCAGGATAGGTGACTTGGCATTTGCTTGGCTGGCATAACTGAGATGAACTGTGTAGCAAATGGAGAGGGCCATATGGAAATGGAGACTGAAACATTGTACAAACGTGGACATATCAGGAAGTTATCCACTACATGGAAGAGTGACAAGGAGAAAAGCAGGGAGAATAAAAACACGAAGGGAATTGTGTGAAGCATACTTTGAGACTACTTTAACAGCATTTGAAGTACCCATGTGTTTGTTGCTTCCGTATAGCAAAGCATGGAGGTAACCTCACCACACAATTTGTCCTGCAGCTCTGGAGATGCACCCACTGATAATGGTAGGTTTAGACATGCAAATAAGAGGTGTTGGGCAAGAATGGCAGTAGGGGGATGAAGCCATGGCGTGGGGAAAAATATGCAGCAAATCTGTATTGAAGATAACCTTGGAAGTCATGATGCGAAGCCTACTGAAGGTGTGAACAAAGCCTGGCATCAGTAGTGCCTATGTCCTCACTAATAAATTTGCATCAGGAAATGTTCCATGATCCTGAACTGAAATAATCTACGCTAGCAAGCTCCTAAAATACTCCCTGTCCCACTTTCAGCATGAACCAGCTAGCCTTCTCCCCAGCTGTTCCTAAGCCTTGTCCAGGGGGTAGGACCCCAACACTCTCAGCCTAACTTCACAGGAGAGGTGTTCCAGCCCTCTGACCATTTTTGTGGCCCTCCTCTGGACCTGCTCCAACAGGTCCATGTCTTTCCTGTGCTTAGGGCTTCAGGGCTGGATGCAGTACTCCAGGTGGGGTCTCACCAGAGCGGAGTAGAGGGGCAGAATCACCTCCCTCGACCTGCTGGCCACGCTTCTTTTGATGCAGCCCAGGATACGGTTGGCTTTCTGGGCTGCAAGCACACATTGCCATCTCACATCCAGCTTTTCATCCACCAGTACCCCCAAGTCCCTCTCCGCAGGGCTGCTCTCAAATTGTATTTCTTTGCTGAAAGGCTGGAATCTGCAGAATTGTACGGACACACAAATGTCTCAAGTATGTGGAACAGGTATTTGACCTTTGCTCTGTCATTCTGTCCTTACTCAGTCTGGCTACATCTGTACCAAGTTTAACATATGACTGATGTGAACACATCAGGAATTACCCTGTGCACGCCACACCTCAACCTATTTACTTTGAATAGGGCGGAAGCAAGCACCATATTACACTGTGTGTATTGATTTGGGAGCCACATCTTATTATTACCTGATCTTTGGGCTATGATTGTGAGGCATCCTCTGGTATGTACGCGTATGCCACTGTTTTTCTGTGCAACCTGGGACAACTTTTTTAAGTGTGCTACAGCTGCATTTCTTCATCTCTAAATTGGGGGCAATTCTTTCCTCATGAGATTGTTATGAAGCCACATTAATTAATGTTTATAAAGCACACAGAGGATATCCTGGGGTGAATGAGATAGATACATGAAAAGTATTCTTATTATTCATAACAGGACAGCACATTCTGCTTGTATGTACATAAAGAATACATACACTGGCTCCGAACGGGTGAAGTTTACCTAAACTATGTAACGGTGGGGTTCATTTTCTTTAGCCATCTAACACTTAGGTATCTCACTTCAGTCACCATCCTAGGCTCTTTGCTTTATTGATAGAGACAGAAAACCTCAGGCAATGGCTTGTTTTATCTAAGGGTGGCAGGATGCGCCTTCTTCTGCAGGTGTCTATTTCTCCCCATTGGCTATGAAACCTAGAGTAGTTCATACAAGATATGGAGGCGCACAAAGTAAAGTGAGATTAATCACAGGCTTACCATTTTGCTCAATCAACTGCTGCTATGTATTATTTATTCATAAGAATGATATGGCTAAAATATCATCTATATAAGATGATAATATGCATTGTACCCACCGTATCCTTTAAGTCAAGTTGGACAGCCACATAACAAAAATTGTATAAGCATGTACCCAGCTCTATTATTGCACATGTGGGTTGTTATTACACTGCGCTGTTAGTGTACAGACACAACACAGGAGAATCACCTGGAAACTCCAAGTCCTGCAGGCATGAGCTCAGGTTTCTTCGTTGAATGCATGGCAAGCCCTAACCACAGAAATCGAATGCATGGCAAGAATCTATTTAAATTTAACATCAAAGCTGAGCTCATGTTTGGAAAAAGGAAAGGAAGAGTAGGAAGAGGTGAAGAAGGTGGAATCACCTCAGGTACCTATTTAAACAGCCATAAGATCAGTGAATCATTATTATAGGTCACTATACCTATATAGGAATATTTTCTTGGCAGTCTCTACCCATAACATGGACCAGATACCATTTTCCCTGGCCTCCCCTCCCATAGCCAAAGCATTTTTCATGCAAGCATGTCAGAGTGTTTTGAAACTGCCCACATCCAACTTGCTTATAAGATAGTTTTATCCAAGCCTATGCTGCAAGGTCTTTATGGTAAGGGCTGTGTCCTTGCTGTAGGTGTAAGTGATTTCTAGCGTACAAGTTCCAGAGTTTCTTGTTGCTATGGCGTTACAGATAAACCATTATTATTTGCAATTAATAGAATATTTTTTAAACCTCCTATAATCCACAGTTGTTATGCACTGGATGTATTCCACTCATGGATGAAATTCCATTCATACATGTACTAGACTGTCCTGGTTTGGTTAAGCCACAACATAGACATACAGAATATTCAGATTTTAGGATATACTGAAAGCTATTCTGACATCTTTAATATTGTCTTGCAAGAAAAAACCCTGTACATTCATAGGGAATCTGAACCCAAGTCGCAATAAAAGTTGCTATGTATGCTATATATGGTTTAGTGTTTGATTCTGTATCATTCATGAATGTGAGCAAATTTGGGATTATTAACATCAACAGATCATAAATCCTGTATGACATACTGTGAGATAGCAAATACTGGAAGTATAGCTCAGGACACATCACATTGTAACCTGTGGATACTATCTGGATACTAGGATACTAGGATACTTTTGCATATATCAGAAAAAAAAGACAAAATACAGCTAGGAACAGATTTCATTTTTAGTTGCCATAGAAAAACTTTTCTGTCATTTCTGACACATTAAATGCAATACACATGGAACAGAATACAACTTGCATCCTACTTAGCCACACTTCACAAGACACTAAGTAAAGCTATCACACTTGAAACACTGGCAGTAATATTATAATTAACTGGACACAGATCTTTAATTATATTGGTAATATTTAAAAAAAAACCCTATAGGAGTGGAGAACTCACTCTCTAAGAGTATTAAAATATTAAAATAGTTGGTCAAAGAACTCTCTGAAAGATTAAAGTTGATTTTTCTCTAATCTTGAACCACTCATTAATTTCAAGTGCATTAAGGAAAACATGTTACACATGTTAAAAAACATGTTAAACATGTTAAAAAATGTTAAACTGATTGATTTCATAAACTTGTAGCTCATTAGCATGACATGGATTCAGGACTCAATTAAAAAGGGAGAAATAGGATGCCATGAGAAAGAAAATAAAATATGTAAGCAATTAATGTCCATCAGCCTGGTATTATGAAATACAGATTTTGTCAGATAGGTTTTGCTATTGGAAGATCAAAAGTCTGACTGATAAAGGTAATGGTACTAGTATATAAGATAAAGCTTCTGTAGGCACCTGAATTGTGTGAGTTTATGAAAAAAAATAGAGATGCAAAAATTACTTAATTTAAATTATATGGCTTAACAAGTAATTAAGTGACAGAACAAAAAGGGTAACTGCAAATGGAGAGCCATTCAGCTGTAAGTAGTAAGACCATTTCTGACATACCATGGACAGATCTGGCATTCACACTTCTGAAAAAATACTGAAAACCTGCAAAAACTTTGGTGAATGATATAGCATCTGGAATATATGCCTAACAATAACAGTCAAAATAAGACTAATCTGGTTTGCAATCCAATAAAAAACCAAGAGGTTACTAAATGAAGACATATGAATACCTACATAGAGAAGAGATTACTGGCAGTAGACCAATCTATACAATAGGGCAGAGAAAGTATAACAGGTAGTCAAAAGCTGCAATGGGACATTCAGATAAGAAAAAATATCATGATAAGTAACAACTCATAAGTACTTAATTCAAAATAGAAGAGAAATGGAAACTTGTACGCCATAGAGATAAACAATACGACTTTCCTTTTGCTTTGCTGCAGAAAGTTAAATGGAGGTTATTTGATAGGCAGCCAGCCTGGGCTGAAAAGAGAGTGGAGATGGTGACAGCAACCAAGATGGATGTTTCAGCTGCTTCTTGACACGACAGCCAGCAGGTCTGAGGGCCATGTGTTCTGTGCTGCAGCCACTGACCAGTTCTGGGCTGGCACTGGGTTATGCATGGACCTGCACCTTGGCAGAATTATTTGGTGTGCTCCCTTACCCCTGCATCGGTAAAAGAGAGGAGACAGATCCCCTTATAATAAGATAGTGTCCTACAGGGCATTGTTTACTAAGTACCAATATTGTATTGTGTAAAATGGTAAAAAATCTAGAAGTATGATTTCCTTTCTGTAGCTAAATCACCTCTGTGGACTTTGATACATCCCTGGGGCTAGCCCTGTACCTACAGATACCCTTTCTAGAGCCTGCTGGTATAATGAATGGTACTGTATACCATATGTACATGGTATATAGCCATTTTCATGTTCAGAGTTAATTGTTCATTATTACTTTTTTTTCCCCTTACCCAGTGTCTGATGTAATTGTTATATTGCATTACAGCAACTTTTTTTTCTTTAACATACTTTAACTGATCTCTTTAAAGGATTTTGGAAAATACAGATAAATGGAGTCATCCATAGTTTCTTGGACATGCTAAAAAATTTCTTAGAATAGCAAAGAAATTATTTTCCTTCCCCAGAAGGTTATGCTACCAAGTAGCTACACTTTTAACATATTCCATGCTTTTTTAAATTCCCTTTTTAATGTTTCAGGCAGCGTTCTTTGGTGCTGAAATAAGGCCAATTGTTCTGTTGTTTAAGGATGCCCATAAAACTAATTTCAAAAATAGATCAAATTGTCACAGATTGCTAGCAGCTAGGGAAGTCTACTGGAAAATTACTGTTCATTGGCTTCTCCTGTTGTTACTTTCTATTCTGCTGTTGGTTTCAACCAGACACAGTCTACCTTTGCTTGGACATTTTTACATTCTTACAATGAGTACAACGTTTACTCTTGTTCCAGGAGCTACAGATTCCAGTCCCTTTCATTAGTTGTCAACTTAAATGGAATGTACAGACAGCTTATTCTGAATGGAATAGAACAGAACAGAACAGAACAGAACAGAATAGAAATTTCAGTTGGAAGGAACCTACAATGATCATCTAGTCCAACTGCTAGATTCCTGTCCAGCATGAACAGCCCTGTGGTTGTGATCATTTCAGCTGCTGCCATGTGGAGTATGGAAACTCAGAAATTTAAAGTGAAATCAATGAGGCATAGACAAAAAGAATAAAATGAAACTGCTAGATGCTGGCAAGGGTGTACTTACATTTACTTCATAGTCATATCATCATGCATTACCTAGCACTTCCTTAGGCTACATTCTTAAGAACAATTTCAAAAGTATTAACAATATATACAGAAAGTTGTGAGAAATAGTGATGTGAGAAATAGTACCAACCTCAGCTCACCATCAGTCTGCTCAGATTGGAGTGTTGAAGTTTACTGAAAGTGATGAAAATTAACATCTGGAGTTAAGGGAGGGAAGATTTAACTTCTGGAGTTGAAGGTGAATCACGGAAGAATTTAGGTGGGAAGGGATCTCAAGATCATTTAGTCCAATCCTCTGCTCAAACCTTGGACAACTTTGAAGTCAGAGCAGATTGCTTAGGCCCTTTGGTTGGGTTCTGAATATCTTTTTCGCAGCTGTAACTTCTGCCCATTGCCTCTAATCCTTCCTCTGTGGACCTTTGAGGAGCATCTGGCTCTGTCTTCTCAGCACCTTGCCAGGAGGTAGCTGTAGACAGCAATAAGTTCTTCCTAAAGCCATCTCTACTCTGGGCTGAGCAAACTCAGCTCCCTCAGTCTTTCCTTCTACATCATGTGCTCCAGCCCCTGACCATCTTGGTGGTACTCCAATGGGCTCGGTATGTCCAAGTGTTTCTTGTAATGAGGAGTCCAAAACTGCACACATCATTGCAGATGCTGTCTCACAAGTGTCAAGCAGAGGGAAGAAGCACCTCCCTTGTCCCGCTGGCTACACTCTTGCTATTGCAGCCCAGTATGTGTTTGACCACCTTTGCTGCAAAGGCACACTGATGACTCATGTTCAGCTTGCTGTCCAGAAGGACCCCTAGGTCTTTGTTTGCAATGTTACTTTCTGGCTATGTCCCACTCTTTACTATTGCATGGTGTTATTCCATCCCAGATGCAGGAACACAATTTCCTTTGCTGAATTTCATAAAATATTTGTCAGCCCATTTCTCCAGCTTGTCAAGGTAGCTCCAACGGCAGCCACATCATCCAGCACAGTGACTGCTCCCCTCAGTTGGATAACATCTGTGCACTTGTGGAGGGCACACGCTGTTCCACTGTCAAAGCCATGAATGGAGATGTTGAACAATATTGGTCCTAATATGAATGCCCAAGGAATACCACTTACGAATAGCCACCACGACATTTTCAACCTGTTGCTCCAGCCTGGTTTTGACTCACTTTGTAATTCACCCAGCTAGTTCATATCTCTCTAGTTTAGCTCCAAAGATGCTGCAAGAGACTAAGTCAAAAGCTTGCCAAAATGAAGGTAAATGACATCCACTGCTCTGTCCTCATCTTCAAATCCAGTCATTACATTGTAGAAGGCAATTAGGTTGGTCAAGCACAATTTGCACTTGGTAAATCCGTGCTGTTTTTTCCCCCGTTTCTTCTCCTTTATGTGCCTGGACATGGCTTACAGAAGGATTTGCTCCATAACCTTTGCAAGGACTGAAGTAAAGCCAACTGGCCTGTATTTCCCCAGCTCTTCCTCCTTGGCCTTCTGGAAGATGGGTGTGCCATTTGCTTCTGCAGTCATTGGGAACTTCTGATCACTGCAGCCTTTTGAAGAGATAGAGAACAGCCTTGCAGTGATATCAGCCATGCATGCTGCCTGGCTCTGTGTTCAGGTTGCTTAAGTAATCCCTAACTCAGTCTCCCTCTAACATTGGTTGTATTCCACCAAACACATGGGAAGCCTGAAAACAGACCTTGCCAGCAAAGGCAGGGGCATAGAAGCCTCAGCCTTCCATCTCCTTCATCACTAGGTCACCTGTCCACTTGGCCTTAGTCTTCCTCTTGCTGCTTTTGTTGCCACAGAAGCCCTTCTTGTAACCCTTCATGTCCTTCACCAGTTTTTACTCTGGCTAAGCTTTGGCTTTCCTAATTCAATCTCTGCACACTTGGGCGTTCCTTCTTTATTCCTCCTGAGCAGCCCATCCCTGCTTCCATCTCCTGTCAGCTTCCTTTTTCCATCTAAGCCCAGCCAGGAGTTCCCCATTCAGCTAGTCTGGCCTCCTCACACCTGCATCATGTCCTGCAGACAGAAGTGGTTGCTTCTCGTGCTTTGAGGAGGTTGTTCCTGAATACCAACCCACTCTCCTGGGTTCCTTTGTCTTTCAAAGCAGCAGCCCCTGGGAACTAGTGCACCAGGAATCTCCCTGTAGTCCTCTCTATTGAAATTCAGAGTCGTTATTGCTACTTGCCTCTTTTGCTTTCCATCTTTAAATCCTATGTCATACTAGGAGTAGACCAAACAAGCCCAGTTCTTTTGTTATTAGAAACAGCTAGGAAGAAATAAAAACTATTTTTATTATTCAACAACTTTATTTTAAAAAAATAAAGATTTTTTCATGTTGACATGTATTAATAAATTGATCCTTAGGGTATGTTAATATAAAATCATAGAATCATAGAATCATTTGGTTGGAAAAGACCTTTAAGATCATCAAGTCCAACCGTACCTGTCCACTACTAAACCATGTCCCTAAGCGCCTCGTCTACCTGTCTTAAATTCCTCCAGGGATGGGCACTCGACCACTTCCCTGGGCAGCCTGTTCCAATACTTGACAACCCTCTCCATGAAGAAGTTTGTCCTAATATCTAATCTAAACCTCCCCTGGCGCAACTTGAGGCCATTGCCTCTCGTCCTATTACTAGCTACTTGGGAGAAGAACCAACACCTACCTTGCTACAACCTCCTTTCAGGTAGTTGTAGAGGGCGATAAGGTCTCCCCTCAGCCTCCTCTTCTCCAGGCTAAACAGCCCCAGGTCCCTCAGCCGCTCCTCATAAGACTTGTTCTCTAGACCCTTCACCAGCTTCATTGCCCTTCTCTGGACACGCTCCAGCAACTCCATATCCTTCTTGTAGTGAGGGGCCCAAAACTGAACACAGTACTCGAGGTGCGGCCTCACCAGTGCCGAGTACAGGGGAAGGATGACTTCCCTGGTCCTACTGGTCACACTATTCCTGATACAAGCCAGGATGCCATTGGCCTTCTTGGCCGCCTGGGCACACTGCTGGCTCATATGCAGTCGGCTGTCGACCAACACCCCCAGGTCTCTCTCTGCCAAGCAGCTTTCCAGCTACTCATCCCCAAGCCTGTGGCATTGCATGGGGTTGTTGTGAGCCAAGTGCAGGGCCTGGCACTTGGCCTTGTTGAACCTCAT
>VYZW01013335.1:15245-27971 GCA_013401315.1 Balaeniceps rex
AGCAAAGAGTATGCCTGTCCAGGCTATGGGCAGCCAGTTTCTCCAGGAGAATGCTATGGGAGACGATGTCAAAGGCTTTACTGAACTCCAGGTAGACAACATGCACAGCCTTTCCCTCACCCACTAAGTGGGTCACCTTGTCATAGAAGGAGATCAGGTTAGTCAAGCAGGATTTGCCCTTCATAAACCCATGTTGACTAGGCCTGATCTTCTGGTTGTCCTGGATGTGCTGTGTGATGGCACTCAAGATGATTTGCTCCATGACCTTCCCCAGCACCAAGGTCAGGCTGATGGGCCTGTAGTTCCCCGGATCCTCCCTCCGGCCCTTCTTGTAAATGGGTGTCACATTTGCCAGCCTCCAGTCAAGTGGTACTTCCCCAGTCAGCCAGGACTGCTGATAGATGATGGAAAGGAGCTTGGTGAGCACTTCTGCCAGCTCCCTCAGTACCCTTGGGTGGATTCCATCCAGCCCCATAGACTTGTGTGTATCTAATTGGCCGAGCAGATCACTAACCACTTCCTCTTGGATCGTGGGAGCTTTGTTCTGCTCCCCATCCCTGTCTTCCAGCTCAGGGGGCTGGGTACCCTGTGAACAACCGGTCTTACTATTAAAGAATGAGGCAAAGAAGGCAATAAGTACCTCAGCCTTATCCTCATCCTTTGTCACTATGGTTCCCCCTGCATCCAGTAAAGGATGGAGATTCTCCTTGGCTCTCTGTTTATTGTTAATATATTTATATTAATACATTTTTTATTATCTTTCACCAAATTGGCCAATTTAAGTTCTAGTTGGGGTTTAGCCCATTATAAACATTTTATTGTGCTCTTTTAGTGCAGCATCTTTGTCCTCCCTCACATTTTCAGTTGCCACTTTCTCAATTAAAAGGCAAGTATTATATTTCTGTTGGTGCTTCCGCCTGTTAACAACATAAAATAGGTGTCCATAAAGACTCTACTGAAGTCCACTGAGTCCTGTTTATTTATACAAGTTGAAGATCTGTTCCAACTGTTGCTTCATGAATTCTTGAGATAATTCAGATACAGAGTTATTATTCTGTGTTCATAAGCGCCTCTGTTCCTATGATTTTTGGGCAGGTTTTACAGTATCTCATTGGTCTTTGTCATTTGGGCATACTTTAATACTGCCTTTAACAGATAGATCCTCTTCCAGTGTCGGGCTTCCCAGGTTTTGGTTTTAAGCATCCTACTCCATTACATAGATAAGACCTGAATTTTGAGAGAAGACCTAAGGCAAAATAAAGGTTTGTGGCTAGATGCGAGGTTGATAAAATGTGCACGGCAGATAAAATGTGCATATTTTGTGCACCTACTCATATGCAATAGCTGCCTTTTAAAAAGCACAACAGTTTAGGGTGTCACCTTCCCTTCTGGGAGTCCATTTAGCTGCCATGTAGATTTGTGACTCTTACCTTGGGGACAGGTGACTTCATTCCCACCAGAGCTTCGTAATCCTGGTAAAATCTTCCTGTGTGTTAATTGCCTCTTGCGCTAAGTATGCATGGCTCACAGGCTAACACCAAGCCCAGCACCACAACACCCTGCAATGGGCAGTGCAAACCCCAGCAGGAAGCACAGTGCATCTGCACAGCAGCCTGCCCTGGGGATTTCCCTGCCTATCCCCAGGCCGGGGAGATGGATGTGTGGCAACTTGGGCTGAGTGTGGACAGGAGCTTGTAGAAGACAGTTTCAAGGTTCTTTACAAGGGAATGGCTGTTTTCCTGATTTCAGCAGCTAAATATTCTTATCTTGTATTATTTTTTTCTGCTCTGTTTTGTTGTCTTAAAGCACCACACACACACACACAACTACTACAAAAATTTCTGTTAAGAACCCTGCCAACTAAAAAGCTTTAGAACAGCCACTGCATGAAAATGTACAAGAAAACTCTTATACATTTTGTGAGAAATTTGGAATTTCACTACATAGCATAGGAAATGGTCTGTCTTATATGTTTCTGGCTTGCCTACAACTACCTAGTGGGTCTTCAGGTTCTTTCAAAGCAGGGTCCTGGGGCTCATGCCCTAATTGATCATGCCTGAATATGGTGCTGGAAAGATGAGTGAACCATGGGTTTATACTAGTGAGTGGACAGGACTTAGCTAACTTAAGGGACATCCCAATGTTTTTGCTCTATTCCATTCCAAAGAGCTGGAACTGTCATTGCTTTTCTCTAGGCTTGATTTCACCATACATAAAATGAAGTTAATAATACCCGCTTATCTCAGTAGGGTGTTATGTGGCTAACCTGCTGTTTATAAAATGTATAACCCTGTGGCAAATACCTCCACATGATCTTCTGGGGATCATAGAATCACGGAATCATAGAATGGTTTGGGTTGGAAGGGACCTTAAAGATCATCTAGTTCCAACACCCCTGCCATGGGCAAGGACACCTTTCACTAGACCAGGTTGCTCAAAGCCCCATCCAACCCGTCCTTGAACACTTCCAGGGATGGGGCATCCACAACTTCTCTGGGCAACCTGTTCCAGTGCCTCATCACCCTCATAGTGAAGAATTTCTTCCTTATATCTAACCTAAATCTACCCTCTTCCAGTTTAAAGCCATTACCCCTTGTCCTATCACTACATGCCCTTGTAAAAAGTCCCTTTCCAGCTTTCTTGTAGTACCCGTCAGGTACTGGAAGGCTGCTATAAGGTCTCCCCGGAGCCTTCTCTTCTCCAGGCTGAACAACCCCAAACCTCTCAGCCTGTCTTCATAGGAGAGGTGTTCCAGCCCTCTGAGCATCTTCATGGCCCTCCTCTGGACAACACGCACTTCTAACAAGGACTGACATTCAGGCTATCTGTCAAGAGCATATGGATCTACAGAATATTGCCCTGGCAGAGTGAAAGGCGGAGTGTGTGCCAGGTCATACTGGTTCAGAGGCCCAGAGGCTGACACAGCCTTTATGTAACTCCTTTACCACAGTTTTGTCCTCCACACACCACACAGACAAGGGGTATGCCCAGCACCATTGTGACCACCCATACTCACACAGTCACAGCCACAGCAGCCAGAGACAGCATAACAGCACACAGCTTGCATAACCAGCACACTTCCACCTATATGGCTATAAGTGGCTTCTGCAGGGGACTATGCCCTACATTTCAGGCCATTACTAGCGCAGAAGCAAAGGTGCAAAATCATCCCTACAAACAGCTACACGCCTTCAGGAGGCTGACACACCCAGTGAAGTGGGTGCAGTAGCAGTGACACACACCTATGGAAAAGGCTGGATTTGGTAGTTAGCGAGGTGCTGCAGATCTGACTATACATGTTGCTGTTGTTTCAACACAGTGCCCTCAAAACATCAGCTGATAGTTTGGCATAGCCATTCTCCAGCATGTACACATATGAAGCCCTCATTGCAAAAGCGTGCTTGCCACACCTCACAAATGATAGATGCAGTGACAGATATCACTGCAGATAAAAATCTTAGCTGTGTAAAAGCATGAGAAACCATGTAAGAAAAGTATCAGCAAGGAAGAATGAGATAGTATGCATACAGGTTTTTATCATCCTTGTGTCTGTGAAACACTCATTTTTAAAAGGAAGCTGAAACACAGGTAAAGCTATGAACATGTACCTGCTGAGCATACAACACATATCATATACTGTTTATTACACATTAGCTTCTTGGTTAGGGTGAAATCTCCCACAGAGGAATTAATTATAAATTAATCTCTCAGAATGGGGCTGGGAAGCACTGGATTAATGGCTCCTCTTCTGGACCAGTACAGAACAGCAGCAGTTTAAGCTGGATGCAGCACAGCACTGCAGGCTAACACTTCCAGTCACTGTCCAGATTTGCAGTAAATGGGATTAGTTCTACAGTTTAAAACCTGTAAACATAATGATCTGGAGTCAAACCACAGTTATATTTACTTGGGAATAAAACCTGATGTAGCTTGGGAGAAAGCTGTCCACCACTTCCCTGGTCTTCTTCTCGGGACCAAATTTTTGGGTAGAAAGATGGAGAAGAAATGTCAATACATAGATAGAGTCCTGTGGAAACAAAAGTTGTATTTACTTCACTAGGAATTCTCTCTGTTGGATCTGGCCCTTGAGCATTTAAGCCAGGATATTGAACATATTTTAATTCTGATATTTCAGATAGAGCCACAGCAAAAATGGCTGATGTTCAAAACATGAAGTCGGTACAGACCAGAAATCAAATTCACTGCTGGTGCTGGCAGATGCAAGTGAGGTGGAACCTAGTGGGAACTTACATCAAAGGTAAGTCTTGGCCAAAGCCTGCACTGAGTATTAACATCTCTGATGTTAAAACATTTCTGATGCATCATTCCAATATATTTGGTTTGGAAAAAACCTGTTTTGATGCGGTTGAATATATGAAAGGACAGATGGCATCTAGCAGACAGTTTAGAAGACAAAAGAGGTGGATCTGTTTCAGATCCTCTGGAAGACTCCTTGTGCAAAAGCTGTGTAATCCCTGTGTGCCTGAGTTACCCCACCTCAAACTATGGAGTTAACAACATGTTACGTAATAAACAAAAAAAATTAATTAGTGATGAAAGACACATTGTTGGTTTAAATTTTATTATTTTTAAAAAATTATGGTTGTTTGAAAACAGCCTCTTTTAAGCATGTATAGTATAAAGCTGCCTTAAACCAGCCTCTGTACCAAAGCAGATAGCAGTTGTACAATTGCATATGCATACACTTAAGCCTGTACTTGTTGATTCAAAGATCAGACAAGCTTTTTTGGCACAGCTAGCAGTCTTTATAAGGCATATCAGCTAGAAAACTTCAGTGCAAGGAGCATATAAATTTGACAGGCTGTGCAAGAAAATCCCATACGCTGCAAATTGATGTGCTGATTTATCATTTTCCCTCTTAAAACATTGATGGAATCAAATGAAAAAATATGACAGTTCAATAAAGTAATCAAAACACATACATTTCTAAAGTTAAGGTCTTTGAACAATTTTAATTTGGTCATGCTTAGTGCATTATAATACTCTGTATGCCTTCTTTAATGGTAAGTGAATAGGTTGTCCCTTACCTATTTAGTGTAACATTTAGATCTTCTGCCAAAGGCATTGATTCAAGCCCTTTCATGGTTTCCCACCAGGAAAGTTCCTGGTTGTTGTGATTCTCTTTGTAGCTAAGCACAGTTCTTTTACTGCGGTTTTATCTTGTGGTGAGCTGCCTGGAGGGATCACTGGCAGCAACATACAAAGCTCCGACTGCTTTCTTCCTACTACACTTCACAAATATTATCCAGCATACCTGTATTTCACTTTCCTCTTACAACAATCTCATTGCTAACCTGAAGCAAAACCCAAGTGGGAATACTTTCAATTAGTGCAGAAGCATCTGCTCATTCCTCAGACATTACAGTAGAATATGCTTTGCTGAAATTAATGAATAAATGCTCTTTCACGTGCATTACCAAATGCATTGATCATCTGGACTTTGTAACATTTCTACTGCTATTTATTTGTGTCATGAAGAAGCAGAAAATGGTTCTTGAAATAGTTCTGAAATGAGATCTCTAATTGTTTTTTTACAAAAAGGTCTGTAAGGAACACAAGCAGTTTGTATCTCAGAGTATAAGCAAACCTTGAATGGGATCTGGGAGGAGACCTTCCTTGGGGCAGGCTGTCCCACAACTTCCTATTACCTTCTGCACCTTTCCTGAAGCACACAGGCTTGCCTGGTGCCAGCACAAGCACCCTGGAGTGCTGGACAAATGGCCGGAGCACAGCTGGGAGTTTGTGTGCTCCTCTGGGGTCAGATGCCATGGGCGTGCTTTTTCCGAGATTAAATTTGTCTATCTGAGATGTCCAGGTTTTAGGAACATGTGGGTTACCAAGTAGAAGATGACAATACTGGCTAATTAATGATATTAAAAATTCCTCTTTTTCTGGCTACCATGCTGCAGATTTCCCTGGAGGCTGCTTCAATGCTATGCCCTTGGATATGTTCCTCCTTCCACTCTCTTTAAGTAGAAGACATGAGTCTCAGCTTTCTTAGAACCAGCACATCCTGCTGGGTGCACAAACGTAGGAAACTAGCTGGGATGCAGTTGGAAGCCCTCAGACACAGACCTCATTTTAAAACCATCTCCGCATGCTTGCAGGCTGAAAGTTAAACGAGTGAGAATGGTTTGTCATAAACTTAATCACATTTTCTAAAGCCAATGTCAATTCTTGAAGAACAGAAGCTGTTACTCTGGTTAGATTATTCATCTTCTCTGTGTTCTCCATACTCTGCAGCTCTGCTGTGGCTCTTCTCAAGACTTAATTGCTCTGTAACGTGATCTATGTACAATCATATTGCCAATATAAAGGAATTAATTGCAATCAAGGAAAAGTCATCTAATCCGAAATAGATGAAACAGTAAACTGGATTGTATAAATATTTTACAATTGAGTGTCAATTGTGCAAAAAAGACTTCCATGGAATAAATAAATAATCATTTTAATAAAGAAGTAAGTATATCTAGTGTATAATATAAATAATAATTATTATGTATATGTATTAATATTGCTAATATGTCCTATTCCTTTTTGTTCTTGGGTAGGCTGTGGATCTTTACTCCTTGTGTTGGTGGCACTCTGCTTAGTCCACATCTTGCCTGACATCAAGGACAGCAGAGGAGTGCAATCCTTCGTCCTGTTGATTCACTCAGTAGCCCATTGTTTCAAACATGTGGCCAAGGCAAATGGCCATATACCAATCTGAGGATTATGACTCATTCTTCTGGTTTCCTTTTGATTTAAATGATAATGTTAAAAAAAAGTTCTGAAGCTGTGCTTTAGACGATGCCAAACACACATCAAGATTCTAACTGCCCAACAATCCGCTGCAGTGGTTTCACCTGACAGAGACACAGGAACCATGGCTAACACTACACTGGTCTGCCTGCAACTGGGGAAGCAGGTTGGTGTTCACCGTGCCCTACCAAGTGACAGATCCATAGGAACCATGGCTAACACTACACTGGTCTGCCTGCAACTTGGGAAGCAGGTTGGTGTTCACCGTGCCCTACCCAGTGACAGATCCATTTCAGAGCTCTCACTGGACCTCCTGCCATGATCAGTGCCATCAAAATAAAACGTAATTCAAGACAGCGCAATTCATGCAGAGTTTTGACTGACACTTCGCGTGAGAGAAGTAGCAGATGTCCATACATCAGCATGCAGCAACCTTGCTTCGGCTCCGACTTTCAGGCAGCATTGGAATAAGTTGGACTGCCCTGTCCATCCAGGCCTCCAGGGGCTGACATAGCTTCTCTTCCTTTTCCCAGTGCAGGTGATCCCTACTCCCAAACACCTGCTGGTTTCCAAGCTCCAGGCACAGCGGCTCTGCTCACGGTGGAGTAACTAGGGATGGCCAGTGTGCCTCTCCCATCCATAGGGCTGGGATCGCAGCAGCCAGGGCGGTCCAGGAGCTGAGCGGAGGGTGACTCATCCAGGAGGAGGAGGGCAAGCTGTGCTCACAGAGACCAAGTGACAACGAGTGACACAGGTGCTGGTCCACTGGGGGAGGGAGAGGTAGATACCATCTGATGTGCAGTCTGCCAGGAGGAAAGCTCACAATGCAGGTGGGGCAGCTCCTCTCCTGTCCCTCAGCGGGGAAACCGATCCTGAGGGGTGTCAAGCCATCCGCACTACGTGGATCGTGGGAGAGGGAGGGAGAGAGACAAGCTGGCAGGAGGAGAGAAGAGGCAAAGGGTGTGAGGAACAGCTGGTGCACCCACACCAGGCAGAGGGTTTGCTGGGGTTGAAACGTAGGGTGCAGAATGGATGAACTGGGACTGCACCTGCAGCCCTGACGGCCTTTGCCATGGAGGCTCTTTCTCCTGCAGCACTCAGCAACGGTACAGGCAGGCAAACCTCTCTGCACCCTGAAGTGACCATAAAGACCATGGTCCAGTAGATGGAGGGGAGAGCACGCAAAAGGCACCTCGGTGGCGCCTGGAAGAGGCTGGGCAAGTTGCTGGTCAGGGAAATGCCACTAACCACCGCCGGTGGAGCAGGGAGATAGCGAGATCCCGCTGCGATTGCTGGTTTTATCAGCGCTGGGAGGGGAAGGGATTGTAGCGGAGGCTTCTTGGTGCGGTCGGCTGAAAAGCCGACACCTCTGCACGAGCAGCTTGAGGTAAAGTGAGCGCCGCTCACGCGGGTGCCTTGGCCTGTCTGTCAAGGGAAGGGGAGAGGAAGAAAAATCCAAACTGCTAAAAAGAGAAAAGGAAGAAAAGAAGTAAAAGTTGGCTGAAATATTTATTCCCCCGTCTGGTAAAAACATACGTATTTAAAAAAAAAAATTGCAAATGGAGATAATAAGCACCTCTCTTCCACTCCGGACGCCCACTGAGGGACGAGAGGGGTCCCCAAAGGAGGCGGTTGGGCGCCGCAGTGCGCCTGCGCGGCATGTCCGGTCCGTCGCGCACTCCGCGGGTCGCTGCAGCCGCCGGCGGGCAGCGAGCCGGCGGTCACGTGACGCGAGCGCATCGCACCGCACCGCGCCGCGCCGCGCGCTGCGGACGGTGCTGCGGAGCCGCGGCCGCCGCACCGGCCCCCCCCCCATCCCCGCCTCCGCCTCCTCGCCCTCCTCCCTGCCTGCGGGGCACGGGAGCCGGTGACGGGAGCGAGGCGGAGTCTGGAGGGAAGATACCGAGAGATAGAGATTTAAATCACATCCCCGGCTGTAGAAGGGCAGCAGCAGCAGCAGCCCCGGCGCAGAGGCACGGACGCACGCGCCGAGACAGGTCTGCCCGGCTCCGCTGCTGCTGCTGCTCACCATGGGTGCCGCCGCCGCCGACCCCCCCCGCGCCATGGGCCTGGTGTCCAGCGTGGTGAACGACACCCTCGAGTTCTACCGCTGGACCTGGAGCATCCGAGGTAACGCGCCAGGGTGGCCCCCGGCCCCGCCGGCAACCCCGGCGCCGCCATCGCCGTGCCCGGCTCCCCCCGCCCGCTGTCACTGAGGCACAGCGGTTCAAAATGGCTCCGTCTCCCGGGAGACGCGGCGCGCGCCGAGGGGGGCTGAGGCGGCGGGCGGGCCCGGGCCTGGGTCCGGGTCCCCGGGCCTGGGACCGCGGCGGGGGGCCAGGCCCCTCCGCCCCCGCTTCTCCTCCTCCTCCTTCTGGGTGTGCTTGCGTGCTTTGTTTGTTTATCTGTCTTAATCCCGTGTAACGGCCCTCGGTGCGCGGGGCATCTTTTCGTGGCAAGGTGAGGGTGTCACCCCGGGTGCCTGCGGGCTGGCGGTAGCAAAATCCGCTTCCCAGAGCCGTCGGTCCTCTGGTTCCCTCACACCGCAGCGTGCCTTGGGGTGGTCAGACAGGAATCTGATGTCAGAGGTAAGCGAGGCCCGCCGGTAATGCATGCCGGAGCACAGGCGGCCTTTGGCTTCTGCGGCAGGTGGGAGTCCTGTGACGGCATCGCGTGGAGTTCAGCAAACTAAATGAGGAAATGATTGTTACTGTCTACGTGGAAGCTTTTCGTGTTATATTAAGCATGTTTGGGTTGGTTCCGCTGTTTTCTGTTTTCAATATGCTCCATTTTTGTATTGGCACCCCATGACTGCAATGTAGAAGATGCTGAAGGAAGGCAAAATGTCTTGGAATATGGAGAAATGTGAAAAAGCAGCTTTCAGTGCTGGGACAGCAAATGAGATGGTAACTTGCTACAATGACCGGTAGCTCTGGAAGTATTGGTCAGCGTGAATGGCTCTCGCTCGTTGGTCAAAAGAGATGGGCAGGGTATAGTCGCAGCTTTCATAGTTGCTATTGTGAGTAGCCTTGGGCGGTTGGCAGAAGAATCACTTCTCTGGATGTTTTCTTCATTTTTCAGTTGTCCACACAGCGATGAGGTCAAGGCTATTTTGATTTAAACCTAGAAATACATGGAGCAAAACTCTGGAGTGAATGCGACTATGGACGTATTTTGTGGCAGTATGATAAGTGAGAATGTGGGGCCTTCATTACAGATGGGAAGCTCACTACTGCATCAGCAGTCTTTTCTTTTCCGCCCCCCTCCCTTCTGCCATCTGTCAGATAATAAATTAATCTTATGTTATAGATGGAGGGAGCTCACTTTTTTTTCCCCCCACAATTTACCTTCCCAGCCTATCTTCTGGGTTTTGCCATATTTTAAAAATTGGGCCTGCATGTGTATTTCTTTTCCTGTATTTAAAACCTGCCAGAATATGAGATCAAATAAAAATGCTTGCAGCAGCACTGCGTTGTAATCTGCCAGTGTTTGCTCTCTTTCTCTGCCTCTTCCAACATACAATTGTTTGTAGACTGGCAGGTAATTCATGAAAGAGATGCTGTTCTAGCCAATCAATAGCATTTTCAGATGGATATAAAAATGGATGTGGGTACAAATTTGATATCCTTATGGATTACTTGATTTGTTTGGAAAAAGATTTCAAGTTCTGGTACATTTCCTGAACTTCAAACATGTTATTTAAGTCTATGTATGGACCACATTTGTTATTAGCAAAAATGATCGGGGACGGGGGGGAAAGAGGGAAGAAAAGGGAAGTTTATGTAATGAATGTAAATAGAAGTAACTTAGTTAATACTACATATAGGGCAAACTTTTCTTTCTTCTTCCTGCTGCTTTGGAGAATCTTAAGCAGTAGTAGGATGACATTGTGATGGCATCTAAAATATGCTTAAGTCTTTCACTGATTTCCTAATGCAAATTTTAAATTATTGTCTAAGTTCAGTAGTGTGGGTAGAGAGTTTTTTGTTCAGATTCTGGATTTCATCAGCTCTCTCCAAGGATAGTTTTGGACAGAGCCTAAGTCACATCAAAAGCATGTTACTGTCCTTATTTATACCCAGTAGTACCTAAAACAAGGTCCTCCTGTAGTTTTGACAGTCAGGTATGGATATGTGAAACACATAATATCACTTGATGTAGTTACAAGGTAGCTCCAAATAAGAAAGTGTCATTTATGAGGCAACACTGCATTGCTATTTAAGGAAATCATATCTTAATGCCCTAAGTTCTGCTTAAATACCAGCTCAGTTTACTGCTTTTCTGCATGTGTCTTCATTCAGAAAGAAAAAATAGTCTCCATTTGCTGTCGCTGAGTGAATATACGTTAATATCATGAATTCAGCACTGTTATGTGAGTTCATGCAATTCACATTTGTGTCAAGAACTATGGCAGTGATGTTGCTCAACAGAAAACACAAATTATGGCATGCAAGACCATTGCCTAATGTTCAATATCATTAAATAAAAAACTATACCACGCAGCAAAGTTGCTCAACAAATGATGCCATGCAATAGCATTACACAATAAATCATACTGAAACACTACTACACAGCAAAATTACACAATAAAATGTGAAGAAATTTTATTCCCACTACTACTCCTACACAAACACTTCTCATTCATATAAAACCAAATTTGCTTATTCTCTCCAGTTTTTGCTTTTGTTGGACACCCAAGTCTGTCTTTAGCCCTGTTCTCAGTATTCAGCGGGATTGTCCTGACAGCAGGTGTTTTCTAATGCTGTCCTGAACTCCTGTGATGAAACTTGTGTAGAACTGTGCCAGAATGTCCCACTGAGTCTTGTGCTGCTTTGTTTTTGTGATGTAAAGACTTGGTCTTTTTCCTCCCCTGCTTTGTGCTATTTGAAAAGCAACTGACCTTTTCTGAAACCAAGAAGAACCCCAGAAGACTGTATATATGATGAGCCTAGCTGGATTTATTTTTAATGATGTCACAATTTTTTTTAGCGTTAAGGATGCTATCTAAAGCTAGTTTGTTTGTGGGTTTGGTTTGTTTAGTTTGTTTAGTTTTGTTTTTTGTTTTTTTTAAATCTTGCATTTGGGAATAATAACAGTATTCTGTGGCTTTTCCCTCATATATATTACCAAATACATTTTCAGCCTTAACTTAATATGTTTTTCTTGGTAAATCTGTTGAAATACTTGTCCTCTTTCCTCTCCTTCCTTGGCTGTCTTTGTAGACCCCTTCCATGAAAGCCTAAAATCCATTGTAACCATATATTCACCTGAAAATGCTGAAGGAGATCATTTAGGAAGCCATAAACTTCAAGGAGAGGTAGAAAGGACAAAAACATGGTCTTAGCGGTCATCAGGAGAAAAAAAGGTGGTCGGTGGAACAGTTACTATCAGGAGAGATTATCTAGGAATTCCATGCCATTATTTCTGTAAGGGCATGGGACCGGTAACATGTAATAGGTAGGGCAGGGCTTCCTTTTTTCTCTCAGCTTGGGTAGCTGGTTGGCGTTAGATCTGTCAGGAAGGATTAAGGGTATGATTAGATGACTGAGCAGGTGACTTAAAGGGAGGTTCCAGGCTGAGTCCAGGGGAACTATTAAGATGAATAACCCAGAACACAATCCAGGAAGGAAGAATGTGGAAATCTCAAGACTCTGGTGAAGAGACCATTGGCAGCTGGGGAGGGAGAGTAGGAGACTGGGGCTCAAAAAGGAGATTTCTGAAACCCTGTATCAAAAAGATTTATTTTAGAGAAACTAGTCAATTTGAATGTATCAATCTAAAGAACAGAAGGATTTACTGACTCTGGGTGAGAATGATTGTTCTTGGTGCTCAAAGTTAAAAGAAGGCAGGGCCATCCCAGGCCACGTGGGACTGCTTTGGAACAGCAACTATTTACAGCTGTTGCAGTTAATAAGATTACAGACTTTTTCCATCAGGAGGAAAGGAGAGAGGAGAAAGATG
>VYZW01013336.1:0-14516 GCA_013401315.1 Balaeniceps rex
ACTCTTGCCCTTCTGTTTCTCTCCCCCATCCCACCGGGGGCGGAAGGGTGAGTGAGCAGCGATGTGGTGCTCAGTTGCCGACTGGGGCTAAACCACGACAACTGTCCCCTGCAGGATATATGAATTTGTTCAAATTGTTTCCAAAGTTAGTTCTACAAATAATCTAATTGTTATCATTTTTGCAAATTCCCATTTAAGGCAGGTGATAAAAGAAGCGGCAGAGATTAACTTGATACACACAGCATGAGATGTGTTTTTGCAAGTGCAGAACCTTGGCATGTTTTTCTTTTAATTTTTCTCATTCATGCATTCAAATTCTTATCAGACAGAAGACTGGTCACAGACCGGCATGTGTGAGCATGCTAGAAAATAAACAAAAACCTTCCTAAACATTCATTTTACAATTCATTTATATGCTTCAGCCAGGAAATCATCACATAGTTGGCTCCATACTCTGCAGAAGCTGACAAAGCCAATTTTGAGAAGGCAACTGAGCCTCGAGAAGAAATGCTGTTTCCAACAGCCATTTACAAGAAAGATATTGGACACTGGGTTGTAATGCTGATTTGACTGAAGAGTGGCTGACAGCTTCATCCAAAACCCAACTGGAAACTAACAAATTAATTCCTTATTGCAAAGTTTCTTTTCTCAACACTAATATTAGGGCTTTCTTTAGTTAACATTCAGTTACCATTTCCCTCCCATTAGAAAAAGAAAAAAGAAAAAAAGCTGCATGACAGGACTTTACATGAATTTCACAGAGTAAAAATCAGTTTGTGGATGGAAATCAAACACCAGTAATATTCCATGAAAGGCTGAAAGCAGCAGCACCTTGGATACTGTAATTTCACCACACATTTTCTTCTATCATTTAAAGCAAGAAGAATCTTTTGGTGTATTTGCTACTTTTTTTCCTTCTCACCTCTTCCTCCACATCAGGAATGTCAGAGTTTCAGTCACAGAAGAAACCTGTAAGAAGTACTAGCTATTACAGTTCAGGGATTTATGAAATATCTCTCGGATGTCTTTGTGGAAATAGAAATGCTGACTAAGATTTCCATAAAAGGTTTGCATATGTCAGTATTGAGAATCAAAAATGAAACCAATATGCTATTATCTTGTTCAGAATGTCCTTCAGTTACTACTGGCTATTTTTCTCAAATCCTGCCCATCACTTTTGTCTTTTAACCAAGCCTGTACCTATAAAGGAAGAAGCTTCTAAATTCATTGGTACTCTTCTCCAGTACTGGTTGAAAATGTAGCCTTCCACCCTGAGTATGAAACAAGACTTCAAACAAAAAAGCATGTTGAATTTGCATGTCCATGAAATAGGCATTCAGTTCCTCATCTTAATGTCCATAAATGTTGATGTCTTCTACTAACATAACATTTTCCACCATTACATTAACTTAAGAAGCACAGGTTTAAAAGTAGTTAAAAATGTCAGCATGGCTGTACTTTCTTGGTATAATTGGCATGCCTGCAATTTTTTATACACAACAAGATGGAATTTTTTACATTGTCACTTGATTTGGACACTGCCACAAGCGATATAATTCACATCTCTGAAGTCTCATTTTGATGTTCTTCTCCAGTTTTCCCCTGATAACTGATGAGCTAACTCATGGCACTTCTATCTCAACTTTCTCATTCTGGGCTGTTAAACAGAAAACCCCATCTCATGCACCTTTTATTAAAAAAAAAGAACATATACAGTTCCTTCTGTCTGGGAAGGACCAATGATTTGCTGTATTAGAATAAATGATGTTCTATGTCAAAAAAAGATTTTTTTAGGTTTACTGAAACACAAAATCAACAGAGTATTAAAAATAAAATTGCAGGAGCAAAAAAGATTGTGTATTTCAACTGAGATTAGCTCACACAGAGCTACAGGGAACACATTGATGAAGTGAATTCCAGCCCCATTATGTTTCAAGGGGGGTGTGTGTGTATGCATGCACACGCATGCATGCAAGATTAATTTCTGAACAGGAAATGTCAAGGAGACAAAACAGCTTTTGTTCCCTTAAGCTGGCTCCTGCTGCTGCAATCAGTGCAGGCTTTCATAATGCACACAAGTATATACACACACTGCTGGGAGAAAAGCTTTTAGCATTCTGGTCCCTTCTTTTGATTTCCAACCAAAAATAAGTGAGAAACGAGGAGGGGAAGAGAAAGAGAGAAAGAAAGGAAAGATTGGAGGCTCAAATTAACATTTTATTTGCAATTTATACCAAATCATGTTTACCTTTATAATTCCAAAATAATGGTGGCTTTTTGCCAATGAAAAACAAAACTGCTGCTTCTGACACATTTTATGGATCAGACTTTGGGTATTACAGCACGAGAGAAACAAAGACCATCTTGAATGCCTAAGTAACAGCTATTTGAAGATTTCATAGTTTAAGAGGAATCCTTACTTGCCATAAAGTTGGCATAATTTTTCTTACGGCCTTTGTCCCCTCAACGTAGGGGAACATGAGAGGGCATTTGACACTCCGGCTGTCAAAAGTATATGGCCAGAAAGGTCATATATCTCAGTGCCACAGCATTTTCCAGCTGTCAACAGCAGCTCCACAGTGGCCATTGCAGCTGGACGCAACTTGGAATGGTCCAGATGTACCACAAAGTAAATGGGGACTTGGGCGGCCTGAGAGTTAAGACGGAGAGAATAAGTGTCACACAAAGTCACCTTTCATGGGTACTTGGAATACAAAAAGAAGAGCTGACTACCTGGGGTCTGTACTTGTAACTTAAAAGCTTAACCTTTGCATAGGTGTATGCTGATATTTCTTGACAATACAGCATTTCTCAACTATTATACACCTGCAGTATCTCCTAATCTTAAATGGATGTATGTTGTTAGAATAGAATAGTTCAGTTGGAAGGGACCTACAATGATCATCTAGTCCAACTGCCTGACCACTTCAGGGATGACCAAAAGTTAAAGCATATTATTAAGGGCATTGTCCAAATGCCTCTTAAACACTGACAGGNACATTCCTTCCAGCCCTTTCACCAGCTTTGTCACCCTGCTCTGGACGCATTCGAGTACCTTAACATCCTTCTTAAATTGTGGGGCCCAGAACTATACACAATACTTGAAGTGAGGACGCATCAACGCTAAATACAGCGGGATAATCACCTTTTTTGACCGGCTGGTTATACTGTGTTTGAGGCACCCCAGGATGCCATTTGCCCTTGTCCTGGTTTCAGCTGGGATAGAGTTAATTTTCCTCCTAGTAGCTGACATAGCACTGTGTTTTGGATTTAGTATGAAAATAATGCTGATAACACACCGATGTTTTAGTTGTTGCTAGGTAGTACTGACACTAGTCAAGGTCTTTTTCAGCTTCCCGTGCTCTGCCAGGTGCACAAGAAACCGGGAGGGGGCACAGCCAGGACAGCTGACCCAAACTGACCAAAGGGCTATTCCATACCATATGACGTCATGCTCAGTATATAAACTGGGGGGCCGGGGAGCAGAGAACCGCTGCTCGGGGACTGGCTGGGTGTTGGTCAGTGGGTGGTGAGCCATTGCATCATTTGTTTTTTTCCCCTGGGCTTTGTTTCTCTTGTTATTTTCCTTTTCACAATTTTATTTTTATTATTATTATTGCTATTTTTATTTTATTTCAATTATTAAACTGTTCTTATCTCAACCCACGAGTTTTCCTACTTTTGCCCTTCTGCTTCTCTCCCCCATCCCACTGGGGGGGGGAGGGTGAGCGAGTGGCTGTGTGGTGCTTAGTTGCCAGCTGGGGTTAAATCACAACAGCCCTCTTGGCTGCCAGGGCACACTGCTGACTCATACTGAGCCTGCTGTCAGCCAGCACCCCCAGATCCCTTTCTGCAGGACTACTCTCCAGCCACTCCTCTCCCAATTTATGCTTGTGCCTGGTGTTACTCCGTCCCAGGTGCAGAATCCGGCATTTGGACTTGTTAAATTTCATCCCATTAATCATTGCCCAATGCTCCAGTCTATCTAGATCCCTCTGCAAGGCCTCTTGTCCCTCGAGATAGTCAACAGCACCTCCCAGTTTGGTATCATCAGCAAACTTGCTAATGGTGCCCTCAATCCCTGCATCCAGATCATTGATAAAAATATTGAAGAGAACTGGCCTTAGAATTGAACCCTGAGGAACACTGCTGGTGACCAGTTATTTGTATGGTTTACATTGTTTTGTATTTACAGTAATTGTCAGAGAGTTCGTGATACTGATTGAGACATTTAGATATGTGCTCTTTTGAAGGCTATATTTAGGGTTTTTCTTCACCGCATAGACTTTAACCAGCAGCATCACTTTCTGTTACACCAGAAGTGAGGTACTTAAGTCTGTTGTTAATTTCATTGTGGATAGAGAAAAATTGAAATTTTCTCACTATTTTCTGTTGCATGCTTCCACACAAAAGCTATTAAAAAAGCAAAAGACCAAGAATGCAGGTCTATGGTGCTTATGCAAACTTGATTTGAGCCTTTGTATGAAGATAATAAATTATATTCCTATTCTGCTGTTTCTCATATGGAGTACCTATCCCATTCCACACCAAATGGCTTATGCTCGTTTAGCAATCATCTATTTGGCTTTATCTACATTGTTCGGTCCAAGACCCTAAATCTAATTTACATCATTCCATTCCAACCTTTCTCTGATGTCTAAACCAGTATTAATTATCTGTTGAATTTTTTCCATATAGTCATTACTTCAATATCTAGGTGCTTTTCACAAATTAGGGTCTCAATTCAGGTGCCTAAGCATAGATGCCTAGTGCTATGCTATAGAATATATGAGATACCTGCACAACACTGTCATATGACACAGGATCTACACAGAAGATTCATGTCCTTCAGAATTGGCCCAGTGTGATAGTTTACGGTATCTCAAATGCCTATGTTCATGCAATTGATCTAAACTCTGTAAAACTTATTTTTGTGATACCCCACCCCCTTTCTACAATCCCCTGCCACATTCACTGTGAAGTATTCAATTCATGCAATGTCGTGGTTTAGCCCCAGTCGGCAACTAAGCACCACGCAGCCGCTCGCTCACCCTCCCCCTCCCCGGTGGGATGGGGGAGAGAATCGGAAGGGCAAGAGTAAGAAAACCCATGGGTTGAGATAAGAACAGTTTAATAATTGAAATAAAATAATAATAATAATAATAATAGTAATAGTAATAATAATGATAATAATAATAATAATTGTAATGAAAAGGAGAACGAGAGAGACAAACAAAACCCAGGGAAAAGAAAACAAGTGATGCAACCGCTCACCACCCGCCGACCGACACCCAGCCAGTCCCTGAGCAGCGATCGCTGCCCCCCGGCCAACTCCCCCCAGTTTATATACTGAGCATGACGTCATATGGTATGGAATAGCCCTTTGGTCAATTTGGATCAACTATCTTGGGCTGTGCCCCCTCCCAGCTTCTTGTGCACCTGGCAGAGCATGGGAAGCTGAAAAAGAAAGTCCTTGACTAGTCTAAGCACTACTTAGCAACAACTAAAACATCAGTGTGTTATCAGCATTCTTCTCATACTAAATCCAAAACACAGCACTATGCCAGCTACTAGGAAGAAAAGTAACTCTAACTCAGCTGAAACCAGGACAGCAATAAATGAGGCAAAGTTCTACAAACAACGGTCTTCATCTATAACACAATATCATCCATTATCTTGAAAAAATAGAAGGTGAGCCTGTAATTAAAGACTGTAGTACAGATTATCTGCAAAATGGCAGTCTTACTGGTTTTGGGGTTTTTTGGTTTGGTTTGGTTTGGTTTTTTTGAGATCTCAGCTTTGGTACCTTTGTGAGATTTTAATAAAGAAAATACATACACAAACTAAGTTTTAAGTAAAGAAAACTGCAAATCCAAAATCCCACCATACACACTATTTTAGTGATACCTCTATGAGTCATACCTATACCACTTAAACAGAGTAACCTCAGACAGGCTGTCATTCTCTTAGTGTCTCAGTGTGTTTTACAAATATCTCCTGAGAGCATAGGAATTGAATCTTTCACCACCATTTCAGAAGACAGAGCCAAGTTTTCTTCAATGGATGTATATTTTTCAACACATTCCTCTCAATCTAGACCTTTTGCATTGTTCCTTTCAACAAGTCCTTGCCCCAGTCTCAGTTCATGATATTCAGTCTGGTTCTTATTCTCTTTGTTTAATGTGTCTGGTAGTCAGGGTCCTCCTCCCAGTCCAAGTCTTCTCATCCAGCCAGACTTTTTTCAACTTCACCCAAGTCCCAGAGTGCAATGCCATTTCTAGTTGCTTCTTTTCCTTGCCCTCCATGATTAATTAAATCTAATTCTTTCCATTCTCTCTCACTATGTTGATGCAGACCCTGACCTGCAGACTGACTTCCTGGCTTGACCTAGGACTTGCCTCATCATTAGGGACCTGCCTGGTGATCACTGGACTGTCCTGGTTACCATCATTGGACCTCATCCTGACCTGCTCACCGACTTACCAGCTTGACCTTGGACCTGCCTTGTCACCATGCACTTACCTGATGATCTGGACTCTTGGTTGAAACTGGCTACCATCTCCAGGCCTTCCCTGCTCACCTCACTGGGGGCAGTGGGACAGGGCCCTGGCTGGCGAGACGCTGCCCTGCCATCCATGCTATTGCCCTTGGCTCCTGGCTTCTTGTCCCTAAGGAAGCTGTCGGCCTGACACTTTCCTCTATATTGCGCAGATGCTAACACCTAGGTAAGGAAGAGATGAGGAACACCAGTTCCAATACCCAGCCTCAACATGCTGTAGGACAGGCAAAAGCATCACAGAGACATTATAGCAGACTTAATTACTCTGCCTAAACATCTGATGCATGCCCTTGTCAGCACTAGGAGCTGTGTGAGACCAAAGCATGCCCTGACAGACCAGGATTTGCAATTTGAGTTGATTAATACTAAAAGGCTTGTGCATATGCAAATTAGAATTCTTCATGGATTTATATGAACAGAATGTTATAAAAACAAAATAAGTGTATCCTTGACTGAAAGGCTGTTCCTATGGCAAATTTCAATATCCTCCCAAAAGGCATAACTTTGATTTACTGTCGTGGTTTAGCCCCTGTTGGCAACCAAGCACCACGCAGCCGCTCGCTCACCCTCCCCTGTCCTGGTGGGATGGGGGAGAGAATCGAAAGGGCAAAAGTAAGAAAACTTGCGGGTTGAGATAAGAACAGTTTAATGATTGTAATAAAATAAAATAAAATAAAGAATAATAATAATAAATTGTCATGAAAAGGAAAACAAAAAAAAGAGGGAGAGAAACAAAACCCAGGAAAAACAAGTAATGCAACCGCTCACCACCTGCCGACTGACGCCCAGCCAGTCCCGAGCAGCGATCACTGCCCCCCAGCCAACTCCCCCCAGCATGACGTCATATGGTATGGAATAGCCCTTTGGTCAGTTTGGATCAACTATCTTGGGCTGTGCCCCCTCCCAGTTTCTTGTGCACCTGGCAGAGCATGGGAAGCTGAAAAAGAAAGTCCTTGACTAGGGTAAGCACTACTTAGCAACAACTAAAACATCAGTGTGTTATCAGCATTCTTCTCCTACTAAATCCAAAACACAGCACTATGCCAGCTACTAGGAGGAAAATTAACTCTATCCCAGCCAAAACCAGGACATTTACTGTTATTTTAAGCACTGGGAAAAGGCACTTTTTCTCTATCTTTTTTCCTAAGAATGGCTGAAAACAAATATAATATTGAAGTAAACCACCTACCAAAAAACTTCAAACCAAACAATCAAAATTTGGGGCAATTATAAGCATCACAGGAAACACTGGGCAATTTTAGTAAAAGGTAATGGTACCACTCCCAAATATGATATTGAAAACCCTAAATGAATGGGAACTTTATCATAGGAGCTAGACTCAGTTCTCCATATGTGGAACATTTTACTATGTGCTTATCATAGTCTGTTTACTTGGTGCACACAAAATGGCACACAGCATTACAAGCTGATACATCTGTGTAACTCAGTTGATAGAACAAAATGCTATGCTGCTATATTGTAGTGTTTTAAGAAACAGGACTTATACTTCAAGATTTTATTGTTCTACATACAGCTATAGTATTAGTACATACATACTACATAAATAATGAATCTTAATTGAGGTGCTTTTCAGAGCTTTACCTTTCAAAATTAATATTCCTTTAATGACTTTTTTTCTCTAATTATGCATTTTTGTTCATGTGTATTAAAGCATAAAATGAAAGCTTTTTTTTAAAAAGGAGCTTCGATCCCCAAGATGTCAGTGTTATTTACCTCTAGGACAGAAACAAATAGGAGTGTAAACTTTGTATTTGTCCTGGTATTTCTGGAACTACACATGTTAGGAAGGTTCTCTTGCAATTTTCCCTAATCCCACACTTAGGTAACAAAGGAATACTTCTTAAATTTAAGACAGCAGTGTCTTGAACATCCAATGCATACATATACAGTCTTCCTTAATTTTCCTCTAAAATTATAAACTACAGAACTGGAAATTTAATACATATATCCAAACCAAACTAAAATCAGAAACTCATCTCAATGGAAATTACGTGAGACTGAATTTTAACCTTCAGTTGCCAGTGTTTTGTTACATATAGTATACATATGCATGCTACATTACAAAGATATTACATATATCAGATATTTCCACAGACAAAATGGTTGATCCACATAACATGTATATTTCACAGAATTTCCTCTTTGTCCAGGACCGAGCCTCATTAATTGCACAAGAAAATAATATGAAATATTTCACATCTATAGTAGGCTAAGACCATGCTCACATGGCTCACGATAACACTTTAAGATGATCTTTTGGTCACTGACCATGTCCAATGTCCTATTCATTACTCTAATATACAAGTTTAGATAATCTATCTGAACCATATTTTCTAACAGGATATAAACACACATGTCCCTTGCCTTTCATAAACTACTTCCCCAGCACAAATAAACAAAGTCCCCAGAACATAGTTCACCTGTCCACTGTGTAACACACATTTTTTTCAACTCCAGGTCCCTTCTATTTCACCCAAATACACACCAAAGATAGTTGTTTTCAAGTTGCGATCCAATTTCCAATTAAACAAATTTGTTATACAAAAAAGGAAGAACAGGCCAGATAATTACTATGTCTGTTTCACAGTCAAACCATGCTGCAAATTAAATGCCTCGAAATAAAAGCTTACATTTAAAAGGACATTGTCAAAATATTTTCATAAAATAGACTTTTCTCTTTTGTTATAAAGAACTGAATACTGACAATTGAAATCTATTTCTTCACCAAATCTCTGTCTTTCCTCCATGCATACACACTGTATGGTTCCTTAGGACTAATAGCCTGCTGGCAGATACTCATTCTTTTTAGAAAACACCAGTAAAGCATTTATTTTGGGAAGAAAAATAAATGCAGTTTGATTCTGCTTGTTTGTATAAAAAGAGAAATACCTATGGCAACTCCCCATATATTATCTTTAGAAGCTCCTTTCCATTCTGTAATAGCCAATACTCCTCAAGAGGGACTACAACACTAATTTCAGTGACTTACTGGTGCCTTGAAAAAAACAGGCTACGCTTCTATGAATCCCAGGGGAATAATGCAGGGAAAGGACGCCCAGGGTGCTCTCCTGACCAGCATATTACCATCCAGCATCAGAGCTCTCTCTTGAAACTTGCTGCAATTATTTTTCCACTAAACTGTAAGTATTTTCTCTTTAAGGTTAAGAGAAGAAATTAAAGCTGGACGGAACAACATTGCATGAATGTACTGTCCAGTAGGTTGTGGAAAAGGCAGCCTACACAAAAGACCAAAGACACCAAAGACCTCAAGGCATACTGTGCGAGGTTTGGAGCCTATTACAGCTCTGAGCCTGTTAGGCTTGAGCCTACTAACGGCAGAACACATTGGTATTATTTCAGCAAAATAACTAAAGATTTGAACTGTATGTGAGTAGCCCATTGAAACCAAACTAACTTGCTCATTTCAAGTCAAACATATGAATGAGCTGGGGCTAAAATGCTAATCAGATCAACCCCGTTTCTAGTGAAACTCATTCTTTCAGTATTCTTCATTTGAACAGATCTTACATAGCTAAATATATCTTACATAGCTAAATAAAAAAACAAATACCCTAGCTTCTCTGAAGCTCTCCACAGTATACACCACTACTCTGAAAATATTGTTAACAGTAGAAAGAGCATGGAAAAACAGTAGAAATCTACTTCTGCAGCAATATTAACTGCTGTGATTAGACAGGCTACTCAGCTGACATCCATTTTTTAGAAGCTTCATCCCTCTACACTGAAAACACATTGAAAACCACATAAGACTGCAGCTTTAATCTAATAACCTTTCTTACTGTATTTATTATTTAACTTAAATCTATCAATAAGCTTATGATCTGTGTGGTGGGTTGACCCTGGCTGGATGCCAAGTGCCCACCAAAGCTGCTCTATCACTCCCCTTCTCGACTTGACAGGGGAGAGAAAATATAATGAAAAGCTTGTGGGTCGAGATAAGGACAGGGAGAGATCACTCAGCAATTACTGTCATGGGCAAAACAGACTTGACTTGGGGAAAATCAGTTTCATTTATTACCAATCAAAACAGAGTAGGATAATGAGAAAATAAACCCAAATCTTAAAACACCTTCCCCCCACCCATCCCTCTTTCTCGGGCTCAACTTCACTCCTGATTTTCTCTACCTCCTCCCCCTGAGCAGCGCAGGAGGACGGGGAATGGGGTTTGCAGTCAGTTCATCACACATTGTCTCTGCTGCTCCTTCCTCCTCAAGGGGAGGACTCCTCACGCTCTTCCCCTGCTCCAGAGTGGGGTGCCTCCCACGGGAGACAGTCCTCCACAAACTTCTCCAACATGAGTCCTTCCCATGGGCTGCAGTTCTTCATGAACTGCTCCAGCACGGGTCCCTTCCATGGGGTGCAGTCCTTCAGGAGCAGACTGCTCCAGGGCGGGCCCTCCATGGGGTCACAAGTCCTGCCAGCAAACCTGCTCCAGCATGGGCTCCTCTCTCTCCACGGGTCCACAGGTCCTGCCAGGAGCCTGCTCCAGCGTGAGCTTCCCACGGGGTCACAGCCTCCTTCAGGGCACATCCACCTGCTCCGGCATGGGGTCCTCCACAGGCTGCAGGTGGATATCTGCTCCACCATTAACCTCCATGGGCTGCAGGGGGACAGCCTGCCTCACCATGGTCTTCACCATGGGCTGCAGGGGAATCTCTGCTCCGGCGCCTGGAGCACCTCCTCCCCCTCCTTGTTCACTCACCTTGGTGTCTGCAGGGTTGTTCCTCTCACATATTCTCACTCCTCACTCCAGCTGCAGTTTGTGTCCCAGTGGTTTTTTTCCTCCCTTCTTAAATATGTTATCACAGAGGTGTTACCACTGTCGTTGATGGGCTCAGCCAGTGGCGGGTCCATCTTGGAACCAGCTGGCATTGGCTCTATCAGACATGGGGGAAGCTTCTGGCATCTTCTCACAGAAGCCACCTTTGTAGCCCCCCCGCTCCCAAAACCTTGTCACGCAAACCCAATACAATCTCACACCAGATTTATGATCTGCCCCGCTGAAATCAGTGAAGTTAAAGCTGTTCAAAACTGGTTTGATGTGGCAGAAAAATATCAGGCCTTCAATCTACAGAGACAACCTTTTACATCATGAACTCCGTGATCGCTGAAGTTCACATGAAGGGATATTTTTTTCTGGCTTCTCTTCATGGTGTGTAGATTAAGTTGGTGATCAAGAACACTAATGAGTTAATATAGGAATACTTCTTTCAGTTTTGCAGAAAAATCTACTCCTCAAGGGTGGGGCTAGGTTTTTGGTTTTGGTGGGGTTTTTTTGGGGGGGGGATATTGTTTTTTTAATTGGGCAAGTGAAACACTTTCAAAGTTTTCAGGAAAATTATCATCACTCTAAAGGGAAGGCAAGCATATATTTTGCCTGGACTGGTAAATCTTCAGTTTTGCAAGGTTGCTTAAAGATTTTTTTCCCTCTCACACACACACAATTACAGTATCACATGTAACTGGAAACAAAGACTACAGGGAATAGAATTTAATGGACTGTGATTACTGTTCTGGAACAGACTGAACCCCTTTATAGCCTATGAGAAGATGTGAACTGAATTCAAACAAAGAACTGATAATGGATTTTACTGAAAGCTACACAGTTAAAAAAGACACTCTCATAATTCACAGCCATGGAAGGTATCTCAAAGCAAAAAGGGATTTAAAATAAATAAAAGATGTAAAACAACATATTTACACATTTTATCTTTATATAGTACTCTACTTCCAAGAAAGGAATATAAAAAATATGCTTTACTTTAATTTTAAATATTTTCATTAATAGTGTTGTGTTCTGGCTTTTTTGTACTAATACAGTAACTGCCCCTTCTTGTTGTTCATGCAGTTCTGTTCATGTTTCTAACATAAGTCCCTGCTGCTAACATAGCAAATCAAATCAACTGTACTTCAACCAATGCTTTAAAAATAAAGCATATTTCATGTCATCAATTCTGTTTTGCTCTACTTCTTACTCCAAATCAGCTATCCAGACATTTTCTTGTTCTCCCATCAGTGAGATGAGGAAAGAGGTGATTTATCAGCTATCCATAATGATCCTTCTTGACTTGCTCGCAGCATGGGTGAGGGAAGTGCCTCATCCCTGCATAAATACCTCCCTTTGTGACTACAGATGTCATTTCTGATGTGCTATCCTTTGTGGCTGCTTTCTTTAATCTGATATCTCTCCAAGTAGTGGAGTAGGCTGCCTATTTCTGAGTAAACAGATTTTGAATTTTAGTCAGTAGATGAGAAAATAAATTTAAATATATTTACTGTAGTGCTATCTGCTTCAAATTCTACCTGTCACACAAGGAGGGTAATCCTGTTTACAAACCAGAATATGCCCTATTAAATTTCTTACCAAGTGAGACTGAAGGATTCAAACAATGAATAACAGTTGCTGTGCTGTTATCAATAGGACTGATGAGTTAACCCATAAAAATCACCAACATTACTAACAACCCACTTTCTGATTTCTGAGACACATTTTCAAATACTATTTCACTAATGTCTGTCATAAGAACTGATCCAATATCACAACTGGGCCCCAAATCTACCCCCAAATAAATGAATCTTCACGGTCCTTTTTCATTGTATTAAAGAGGATTAGTTCTGCATATGAACAATCATTTCCATACCTCGAATTACATTCTACAAATATTTTTAAATGGAAATATTGGCAAGTTTGTAATAAGCAAGCTCAGGCTGAAGTTTTTCTAATAGGTATTTTTCCTCTAACTTGGAATCCTCCCAGCAGACGCCCACATTCTCCTAGTCTTTTTGTACTGCCTGTGTAACAGACATCTCCACTAGAAAAGACTCAAACAGTTACCTAATGGTGCAGAACTAGCATGACAGACCTTGCTGCTGTGCAACCCATTTCAATGAGGACATGACTCAGAATGAATCAGACTGAGGAAAGAGAACTGCAGTCCCAGAAATAATAAACAGCAACATACAATTTGGAAAAAAGATACTATGCTGCTTAATCATCACTGTCCCATAGCTAATTGCATTGCACATTATATTGCATGCCTAAATAGGATATGTGTGTGGATGTATGATCATGCTTCTAATGATCTCCACAAAAATTAATCAATGCCCTCTGTTGAAAATATCAAGCCCTAATCAATCATAACTGGGTATTGATATAAAGCTAGATGCATTAGCAAAAGACATTAAGAACTCTGTTCCCATACCCATGCTTCTGTCCCCACAAGCCAGACTAGTGCCTACCTGTGGGAGGGGACACATCATTTATGAGGCACAAAAACACTTCTTCCAAGTATCCAGCAAAAGGCCAGGCACAATGAGATGTGGACTTGAGGTACTCCAAAATGGAGAATGCTTACGCATACAGCCCTTTCACAAAGTCAGTCTCAAAGCTAGCAGAATGCTTGCTGCTTTTAGAGGGTCAGCAGAGCTGTCCTCCCAAGTTCCCCAAAGGGACAGTGAGATTGCTAGTTATTTAATGAAACCCAGGTGCCGGGTCTTCACAGCAAAGCCACACACATATTACGAGGTACTTAACAGTTTCTGCCCTTAGCCATGTGTGTGCAGTTGGGGCACAGCCCTTGGAGAAGGCTGGGGAAAGGCACTGGCAGATCCCTACCACTTCAGTGGAATCATAGAATCATAGATTATCTCAAGTTAGAAAGAATCCATAAGGATCATCGAGTCCAACTCCCTGCTCCTCGCAGGACTACCTAACACTAAACCATATGACTAAGAGCATCGTTCAGATGCTCCTTGAACTCTGACAGGCTTGGTGCCATGACCACTTCCCTGGGGAGCCTGTTCCAGTGACCGACCACCCTCTCAGCGAAGAACCTTTTCCTAATGTCCAATCTGAACTTCCCCTGATGCAGCTTCATTCCATTTCCATGTGTCCTATCGCTGGTCACCAGAGAGA
>VYZW01013337.1:0-28118 GCA_013401315.1 Balaeniceps rex
CCTTCCCACCCAAAGCATTCTGTGATTCTATGACTCTATAATTTTTCTAAACAACTGTATAATTTTTCTGACGCTCCCTGTGCTCCTCTGTCTCCGTCTCTCTGTCCACTAGGTCTAGGAGAGAGCTCAACTGGAACCAGGAAAGCAAGAGCTTTGATTAACCTGATTTATGATTTCAGTCATCAATTAAATGATTATATTGATAGTTACGTTGAAAAAAATATTCCAGCTTTTAAGAATGGTGAAAACACTCTAAAAATAGTTAAATACTAATAGCTGGAATATTGTCATTGTCTTTCCTTGAGGTTTAAAAGATCAATTTTCAGTTTTGTCAGTCACTCAAACCAGATATAACTGTACTTATCCCAGTAATTAAAAGTTATAATTTTTAAATGTTTTTACTCGCGTCTGTTATGTGACAATGATAAATTGGACCGTAGTGAAATAGAGAGTAATGCTCCGTGGGCTTTTCCAAGTTTTACTGTTTCATATGTGCAGATAAGAGATGACAACTCCACTCACTCGTATTTTTAGAATACACTCGATGTTCTACATTAATGGCACAATAATAAATTGGCTCCAACAATTTCTCCAATCTTTTTTTTGTGGACATATTCCAGTTCAAATTTCATCATTGGAAAATATGCTCTTACTTAAAAATAGTACTATGCAATATTTACATTTTCTGCTGCTAGTTGCCAGATTTTTGGAGCTCTATACTATTTCTGTTTCCTTACTGTTTATTTGGATTTTCTTTTGGTTCTAGTTAAATTCTTAGATGACTTCTGTCAAATATTGTTCTTTCTTGAAACGCAGTCTTCTGCATGGGATAAAAGCTGAAAATGGGAGTTTTTGGGTTTTTGACATAAAAGCTGGTTTTAAACTAAATACGTGCACTTGTATGTCTTTCAGTTCAGTATCCATGACATACTTCTTCGTTGCTTTTTCCATTAAAAATGGGTTCATACCACGATGATGCAAGGCTTATTTTCAGAGAAGTACAATGTGCACATTCTCAGTATTTTAATACTAAGTAAAGAAAATAATTCTATTTTATATTTAATTTTAAAATATATTTCTAACTTTCCAGTATAGTCATTATTTCATCAATTTGGCGTATTAGTTAAAAAGTTTTCTTAAAACATTTTTTTCTTCTGCTTGACGAAAATGAGAAGCAATAGGGTGTTGGCTTGAAACCATCGACCTTTAATGTGTGCAAAGAAATAAAAATGCGACGTGGAGATAGCAAAAAGCATCGCAGAAAGCAGCGGAGTTTAGGCCCCGACTGTTGTGTGACAGGGTTCATAAACATGGACAATCTCAGTAATGAAGACGAAAACTACAGTCGGTGGGGTCGGAACTGAACTGTCGTGGGAAAGCTTGGGAATAGACCGGATAAGGAATGCGAAATCTCATTTGTCTTGTAGGAGCAATTGCGGTGAATTTTGCTGCTTTTCCACTTAGAACCAAACATAAACAAATGGACTTTTTGATTGGGCGGAGCAGTTGCGTTAAGTTTTTACTTTGAAACAAGTGAATTTTCAGTATGCAGTTTATTTATAAATTGTTGACAGCTTTGATTTTTTTGTTCATTATTATTCATGTTGCTTGTTTGAAGTTAATAATTCATGTTCCTTCAGTGGGTCACTAAAACTTTGAGGCAGGAAAATAATGAATAGTGAATACCGTACTCTGAACCGCAGGTTTTTGTGGAAGTAATCAGTTCTGACTAAGTTTTTTAAATTCTCTGGCTTTGCAAATATTCTCACCAACTCTAGGCAGCCATCTGAATAGGTATTGCTGTCAGAGTAACAGTAAGGTCCCAGTAAGCGGATCTTTCCGCTTCAGGTGAATTACGAGTATTTTACCTATCAAGGGTAAGCAGGCAGTATTGAGGAAGATTAAGACTCTTTAGAGAATTTTGAGTACAGGATTTTGGAGAGTCTAATGCTTTCAGAACAGATGCCTTATTTTCACGTGCTTGTATCAATATAGGCTAATATATGTGTGTTTTGGTAAAGAGAGGTATTTAAAAAAAAAAAAAAAAAACAAAAACCAAAAAAACAACCACACCACCCTTAGTGTGTTGGAGTACAGCTTTCTTACGGCACAAGTTTGTGGACGTAACGCACTGGGACTCGTGCCTGGTGACAGTAATAAATTGTTTGTAAGACTTTCCGTGAGACCTGAGGAAAGATTCACTCCTGAGTTTGCAGAGTTTGGATGCAAAATGGAAGCAACCTCCATGACGTTAGCAAATGTCATTGACATATGCATGAGATGAGCGCTTGGTGTCTTACGTTCTTTAAGGGAGTTTGAAATACGTACAAAACATGAGATTAAACGTGAAGCTGGGGAAGGGTCTGGAGCACAAGTGCTGTGAGGAGCGGCTGAGGGACCTGGGGTTGTTCAGCCTGGAGAAGAGGAGGCTGAGGGGAGACCTCATCACCCTCTACAACTGCCTGAGAGGAGGGTGCAGCGAGGTGGGGGTCGGTCTCTTCTCCCAAGGAACAAGTGATAGGACGAGAGGAAATGGTCTCAAGGTGCACCAGGGGAGGTTTAGATTGGATATCAGGAAAGATGTCTTTACTGAAAGAGTGGTCAAGCACTGGAACAGGCTGCCCAGAGAGGTGCTGGAGTCCCCATCCCTGGAGGTGTTCAAAAAATGTGTAGATGTGGCACTTGGGGACATGGTTCAGTAGGCATGGTCGTGTTGGGCTGACAGTTGGACTGGATGATCTTGGAGGTCTTTTCCAACCTTAATGATTCTATTCTATTCTATTAACGTCCGGTTTGCTGAGTCTGCGAATGGCGTTGTCACATCCAACGCATGACCCAGCAGGATCCCTGTGGCTGCAGCAGGATCCTCATCGAACTGCCTGGCGATGTCTTGAGCTGTGGGTGCCGAGCACCCGTCCTCCCCGGTCTGTAGATCCTTTTTTTTTCCGGTTTCAAAACACATCGTCTATTTTTCAGTAGCTTATTGCTTCAAAATACCCCAATTCACCAAAACCTTCCGGTGCTTTAGAGCATGCTGGATGGAGGTTTGGGAGCTCGGTGCCTCCCGTGGTCCAGCCCTCAACTCTGCAGAGTGCTTGCACTGGGGTGGTCGGTGGGGTGCTCTTGGCCAGAGCCCCTTGAAGCGTGACTGACTGTGGGGTTAAAGATTATGAGATATAAATGGACTTAGACCTCCTTCTTACTTATAAACTGCAGTACCACTATGAACATGAAGGAACTATGGTCTGCTGGATGCTCAGCTGTGTTCAGGGGGTCTTGTCGGAGAGCTCGTGTGTACGGGTTTCTCCATCATGGCTTGGATGCCGAGCAGTTCGCCTTGGCTCAGCCGATGCCCTGCGATGGCTTCTGTGAATAACTTGATCTACACCCATTTGAGGAGCCACACGCTCTCTTCTGGTTTTCAGAGTATTTAGGCAGGGACCCCTAAGCCACGTTCAAAGTAGTTCTGAAATAACGAGGTAATTATGGAAACGTCACAACCAGATGCTCCTTTGTGGTTCAGTTGAAATCCTTTTTTTTTTATTTAACATGAAAAGCTTTACCAGGGCTGACTTAGCTTAAACCTTTCGAAGGGTACGTGTCTCTGTGGTGCAGTCGCTGAAGGTAAAATCGGTTAGATTGGAACCCACAGCTAGCTGAAGAGCGCCGGATCTTTGCGTAAACAAGGATGAAAGTTGTATCAAATGTCTGATTTAAGGTGAGTTTAAGTATTAAGAATGTTACAGTAGACTATTCTGCAAAGACAGATTATTTTTGGCCGCTTTTAATATCAACATCTCTAAGTTTTCTGCTTTGTAGAAACATCTGTGTAAAATCCGAGCAGACTTATTTGTAGGTGTAAGTTGCATAATTTTTTAATATATCCAGCATTCTTGCCGTAATGCAAATATTCTGATAGCTGGTAAATACAAAATTGAGTTGTTTTTTTTTTAAAAAAAGCAAATAAGATATTTTGAGGAGGATTCTTTAGATTGATACGTATTGGCCAGTTACAGTTTTGTATTAATTGTGCTTAGTTTGAGTATTTAAAGTATCGTAGATCACAGTTTGTGGAATTATAAAGTGGTAAAGTATGTTTAACTTAGTTCTAAGAAAAGAAACGGAGCACAGCACTTAAATCATGATGTTTTTGTGTGTATTTTAAATGCGAGAGAAACACTCAGTTGTCCCAGTGAATAATGATTTAGATTTTATTTCCTCAGAAATTTTTGGATAGTATTTAAAAAAAAAAAAAAATCTAAAAATTACTCTCTGCTTAAAGGATATTAATTTCTCAAATCTAATTCTGAAATTTGCAAACATTTTATTTTTCCTGTGTCTCTACATATTTATTTTTTGACCGTCTTTACCTGAAGCTCAGCCCTGAGTGAATACACTGATCTATTATCTCCATTCTCCTTTCAAAAGTTGCTGCCAAACTGAGGTTTGGTTAATACCGTAATCAAGCACGTGCCCGCTGTATTAAGCTTGTCGTACTTCAGGGTATTTCCCGAAAATGACGTTTTTCACCAGCGCAGAAAATGTGTACAAAACATGAGATTAAACATGAAGAGGGTTCCCTCCCTCTCCGCCTGTTTGGGAACGTTTACGGCAAGGTGCCATCAAAATGCAGCCGGGGAATTATCTCAGAATTACCGACAGCGAGCACCCTGAAATCACAAGCCAGATCCTGTAAAAACTGGGCTGGCTTAGAAATTGAGATTCCTGATAAATAATAAAAGTCGGCTCCCTTTTAGCTAGCTGCTGGTTTGGGGCCTCTCAAAATTCATGTTGTGAAGGCAGGGAACCCAGCTGCTCTGGGTCAAAAGAGGTGGGAAGTCATGAGTTCCAGACGTCGTGACGTGACTCCAGGAGTTGAAGCTTTCAGAAAAATACGCACAGAAAACTCTGCGTAACCCATTGGGTCATGAAAACGTCGTCGGGTTTGGAGGAGGAGAGCTATAAGAATCAAAATGGTTCAAAACTTAAGTTGCTAATAAATGCAAGAAGCAACGAAAAAGAACTTAAAATCATGGCTGATGGCTTGACTGTCTTCAGGATACACCAAGAGCCAGGCAGGGTGACTTTCTTCCCAGAGCAGAGATGGCTTTAGCTCTGCCCGCCCTCCTGCCCGCGGCGGGATGCTCTCTGCACCACCTCCCACCAAACGCGAGGTTTAGCATCCTGCACCTACGGACGTCTCGATTTTCAAGCTCCATTGGTAGGGAGGTTGCCTTTGAAGAAGGCAGGTAGGCAAGAAGACGGCTCGGGAAGGCAGGTGCACGTTTCACTTATTGCTCAGCAGTATTACAGGGATGAACCTCTTCTGCGTTAATTACAGCCTCTTCGTTTAAGCAGGCACGAGCCTCGCTCGTTGCTGCCGGGGCATTACCTACTTCTCATCCTTGGGTGTTTTGCTGATTCTAAGGACATTGAGCCTGTTCGTACGTTTGATTTTGGTCTTGGAGCGACAGGCAGTTGAGGCACCATCCTGTAAAGTTTTACAGATGTATAATTTGACTTGTAGTAGTTTTAATTAGTGATTTAAATGGAAATGGCCTGCACTGGGCTCCGCTCTAGGTTTGCGTAGAACTGGGTCCTTGTCTTCAGTCTAGCTTGCGTGCCTTGGGTTACCTTCGTGCATTCCGGCGCCGTGCAAAAATTCTGGGTTTGTGGTCATCTCTGAGAGCCTGAGAGGGGGCTCTCGGCAGGCAGGGAAAACAGAAGCGCTTTTCTTGAGAGAGTGACTCGTCAGGCTGCTTTTCATAAACTTCTACGAGGAATTTAAGACAAGGACTGAAATAAAACAGACTTGCGCTGGTACCTCTGCCAGCTCCAAGGGGAGCAAATAATCCGGCATCCCGCTCCGTGCAACGTCAGATTGTCTGAATATAATTTATTATACCTTTTTGTAGCAGCCTGACCGCAGTTTATTAAGTCATATTAGCAAATTTAAGGTCTCTCTCATTTTAGATATCTACAGTACGCTTGTACGGTGGAAATACTCCGAGTATAAAGGGGGGCTTGTGTCTGTCGGATCCAGCGCGTGCTTGAAAAATGATTTATATTTTACTCTCCCCTTTCCCTAGTAAATGGTTTCGCGACCTTGGATTGACACCGTTTTAAAGCGCATTTATCTGGATTGTGAATTGGCAGGTTTAGCTCCGTTCAGAATCCGTGCTTGGTTCTGCTGGATCCCGTAAAATAGACCCAGCTGGGGAGAAACGCTGCCGCGCTGGGAAGCGGGGAGAATGACCCCTTGAAACTGTGCTGCTTCGCAGTGCAGCCCAGTAGTGTCTGCAGCACCTATTTGTCAGCTCTTAATTGGGTTAAAATAGTTCTATAGTTCTGTCTATTTTTGTGTACTTTCTTAAAATCTGCTTACGCTAATGCTGTTTCAGCATCGTGGCAAATTACAGCCGTATCGTGGTTAGGGAAATAAGCCCTTCTGTGAGGAATGGCTGCATCGTGACCCAAGGAGATGCTTTTTGGGGGATGTATTTTGTGTATCCTGATAGTTTCCGTCGCGATACCGACGCTGGAGGGAAAGGTGCTGACTGCAGGGCAGCGCGTAGGGCTTTCCTATACATTTTGTTGGACTCTGCGGGCTTCTCCGTGTCCTCTCCCTGTTCTTGGTGGTCCGATACGTGGGGCGTACATCACCGGGACGGCCAGGTAGGAGAGGCGAGGCTGGGGACGCTCCTGACGCCAGGTCTGCGCGCGGCACGAGCCTTGGTCCCTGGGCATCGTCTCCATCGGAGACCTGAGCCACATCCGCAGCTCCCACGGAGCCGGAGGGGGATTTTTGTACAAAGCTCCGTGAGCTTCCCAATAAACAAGTCGGTAGGGAGACCAAGGGAGTTTTCCAGCTGGGATCGGCTCCGGCGATGAAGCGAAACTCTGCCGCTTAGCGTACAAAACGTCTCCCTGCTTCCCCTGCTTGTTTACTGCCTGGAGCACCCGTGACATCGGGAGTAGTAAAGCAGAAATGGTTTACTACCTGCTTTCTGGTTCTGACATTCCCATGGCAACCTCCTCCCCGGTTTAGTCACAGTTTAGTGCCGTACAAGTAGGATTTGTTCGAAAAGGAATAAAGGTTGCAGTATGAAAAAGACACTTCCCCATGTGTTCCTGATGGCCAGTAAATAAGGGTTGAAGCACCGGGTGAATACGAGCTCTTGATTAGATTTGGCAGGGCGCGCGCTTCCCAAGGTTAGGCTGCTTAATGGCGCAAGAAATACAAAATAAAGGAAATTAATAACGTCCAACAGCTGCCATCAGCTGCATTTTGAATACCGTGTGGCCACAGAAGAGCCAGGCTGCAGCCACAGACCTGATGACAAAACCGGGTGCGATCGTAAGATGGGAGATGATAAATTAAAACCGGCGTGAAGGAGGAGAGGGCTCGGGAGTGACCTCCCCGCATGTGAGCTGAATTCTGGGCCTTGTTTCCACCCGAATTGCCCAAACTTGCTCTGCCACTGCCTGTTCTCCCCGGGAACACCGTGTCCTTCTGCTGAGACCCCCGGTTTATGTCCCGCCGGTGCCGTTTGAGAAGGGTGAGCAGAAGCGGGTAGGGGTAGCACGGCACGGGCTGGCTCAGCGTCGTGAAAAGGCTCCTTGAATGCAGCGGCTCGGCGTTGATTTTTCTCTTGGTTTCCCAAGATAATGAGAGCCTGCGGTAATTTTGGACTCTTGTTGGCAAGCTGCTGACAGCTCTGACAGAAGGATGGGGGATTCGAGGATGCGGAGGTCTGGGAAGGAGATGGGGAGAGGGACGGGGAGGTGGGAAGGCAGGGACCGAAGGGGACGGGGCCGAGGAGCAGCCAGGAGAGGAGAGGGAAGGGCAGAGAGTGCCCGTGGGGAGCAAAGTTTCCCACCTCCCTCCCTGCTCTGGTTTTGTTTGCAAAGGGAAACCCCAGAGCATCTTGCTGCTGCCATACTCCCTTCGTCCCAGCACGGGAGAGGAGCGGCACCTCCCTGTCCCCCTTTGCTGGGAGCTGAAGGGGTCTGGGAACGGCTCAGCCTGTGAAACCGAGCTCTCAGAAGTTAGGGGAATCCCAGGATTAAGGTGTGGGCGTAAGAAGAAGTTCAGCCTCGCCGAGCGTGTGTTGTGAAACGCGTCGGGCTGCGCGACGCTGCTCACGCTCAGGTGATTAAAGGGACCCGGGCAGCCTGGGGCCTTGCACCCGATGCGCCGGGTTAACCTGACGGACGAGCTACAGAGGCTTCGGAGCAGGAGATGAAAGAGGAGCAGACTGCGCAGGACGGCCAGGGAGGGAGGTGGGAAGGAAGCCTTCCTTCCTCCGCAGCCCTGTGGGGCTGAGCCGTGAGCTCCGTCTCCAGGAGGGGAGTGGGCGCATGAAGCCGGGCCAGGGGCTGACCCCCCCAAGGATGCTCTGCTCCCGCGGCGGCTGGCAGGTCGTGGTGGCCACGTGAGCCCTGTGGTCCTCATGCAGCACAGGCGGCTGCAGATGTTTTTGGGGGGGCGGGTGGTTTTATTTCTCCATTTTGGCCATCAGCTGCAGGGCGCCTGCGGGGATTTCTGCTCCTGCAAGGGCAAAGCAAGACCAGGGAGGTGCCAGATGCTTGGCAGCGGCAGCCCGACTCCTCTCTCCTGCAAATGCGTCAGCTCCTGCCATCGTGTGTGTTGGTGCTTGGTAATTCAGGTCCACAAAAGCACCCGAGAGTCTCACGCGGGGCGTGCGGGCACGGGGTGGCTCAGGCAGCTGCATCTTTTGATTTGCCCTGGGAGGAGAGGTCGAGAAGGAAGGAGCGACCTCTTATTAGTACTGATATCGCCTCCGGCACCTCCGCGGTGGCCATCGGTAGCGTGGCGGGTGCAGATAGGACTCAGCAGCTCGTTTCTTCGGTGCATGGAAATTCGGGGTTGCGTGCGGCGCAGCGCCCAACGCGCTGCTCAGACGTGTATCATCGCCGCAGCCAGCGCGGCCGCCCGAGTCCCCACTCATCCCAGGGCTCGGCTGCGGGACCCAGTTCGGAACCGGCGGTGAGGGATGCCCCGTCCTGCCCCGGGGTCAGCCGCCCCTTTGCTCTGCGGCACGATGCTGCAGGGAGCCTACGGGTGGTGAAAACATGGCAGGAACAGTAAAAAAGCAGATTTTGAAGGCTACGGGGGGTTGCTAGGGGCTGCTGCCCATCCTGCGCTGGGTCCTCCCGCAGGTTCCTGCACCATGAGCGTGGCCGAGGATGCCGAGTGGCTGCGGTGGGTGACGAAGCAGTTCGGGAGCATCGCGGGGGAGGACAAAGAAATCAACTTGGAAGAGTTCAAAACCGCTCTCCAAGTGAAGGAGGTGAGCGCTGGCGCGGGGGTCCGGGGCGCGGGGTCCCGGGCAGCACCGGCAGCCTGACACCGAGCTGTGGTCTCTTATTGTATTTAGAGAAAATTAAGCTTAAAAATAGAATTGTGTGATGTGGCATGAGAGAAGGAGAGAGAAACCTAGTGGTACTCTGCAGCAAGCAGGAGCGGAAAACACGGCTTAACCATCTGCAATGCAAAATCGATCGGATACCAACAGTCTGTCTTTGAGCACGCTCGGCTATTCCCAGCAAATATTCTCCCCCAGCAGCCCACCGCCCCATCCCGTCCCGTGTCCCCAGGGCCCCTTCCCTCCCCCGGGCACCCCCCTCCGGCTGCGATGCCAATGCACCTCTGCAAAAACACCCCCCTTCGTCCCTCCCTCCCATTTTCAGGCCGTCCCCGTGACTTTCAGCTTTTTGCCGGGCAATTCCCATTGCTGGCGGCGAGAACTTTGTTTGTAGCATCAGGATTTGGCCGGTGGGGAGCATCCCAGCACCCTGTGAGAGCGTTTGTCCCTCTCCCCGCAGTCCTTCTTCGCCGAGAGGTTCTTTGCGCTGTTCGATTCGGACGGGAGCGGGACCATAAGTTTGGAGGAGCTGCTGAAAGCCCTGAGCCTGCTCGTACACGGGACTGAGACGGACAAGCTGAGGTTCCTCTTCCAAGTTTACGATGTGGATGGTAAGGTGATGAAAAAATAGATTAATTCGGGGTTTTTTTTGAACAAAGTTGTGATTTGCAAGGCAGCACGGCTCTCCTCTGAGCATCCAAGGGCGGGCATCGCCGCTCGGCTTCGGTGCTGGTGTCACGGCCCCTCTTAGGTTAAGCGCAGCCGGGTGATAGCGTAGGTTGGTCTTCACTGCTGGATCTTCACTAAAGGTAAGCATCCATCTGGCGTAACGCCGCTGCCTTCGTGCTGATGAAAGCATCAGAAATCCGTCTGAAAGCCAGCAATTAAACCGGCCACACGTCCGGATTCCCCACGAAGCGCTTCCACCCTCGGCCGTGGAGAGGAGCGGTCTCCGCTCCGCTCAAACATCAACTCTCAATCCCATTGATATTGTGAATCCCAGCACGCTTTCTTCTCCCTCCATCGGTGGGAACGCTGGAAATAACCAAAGCAAAGCTCTTCTTGAGCTGCCTTTCCTGCTCTGACCTGCTTGGGAGTAAAATGCTGGCCGAAGAGCGGAGCGCCCAGACTCTTGCCTATCTGGTTTGCTCTCGTGCCTGGCTGCCAGACCGGCGTGCCTGTGTCGCTTTGCTAGCGCTGAGCTCTGCCAGCCAAACGGCAACGCGGCTGCTCCAGGTAAACCGCCGATTAAGTCCCTTTTTTTTTTTTTTAAATCCACGAATTTGCCAATTTATGAGCAATGGCACGGTCCTGCCCTGGCTGGGCACGGTCTCCTCCCAAAGAGCCCGCGTGCAAGGAAGGGAGGCGATTTCTGCCTTGAAGGGAGGCGATTTCTGCAAGAAGGAGGTAAAACCACGGGGTTGTCGGGGCGCTGGTGCGTATCGGGGTCCCTGCTCTGACCCCCCGCGGCGCTCGCTCGCCCCGCGCAGGCAGCGGCTCCATCGACCCGGACGAGCTGCGCGTGGTGCTGCGGTGGTGCCTGCGGGAGAGCGCGATAGCCCTGCCCGAGGAGCGGCTGGGAGACCTCACCCTGGCGCTCTTTGAGGCTGCCGACAAGGACCACAGCGGCTCCATCACCTTCGAGGAGCTCAGGGAGGAGCTGGAGGGTTTCCCAGAGGTCATGGAGAACCTGACCATCAGGTACCGGCGTCGGCAGGTCCCGCCGGGGGCGCAGGTTCCCTGGAGAGCACCTTTGTCCTGCCGCGTGGAGGAAAACACGTGGGATTTATGGTCTCATTAAGGTGCTTATGGGGTGCCCAGACCAGAGGTGCTTGGCCAGCGCTGGGAGCAACGCAGGCGCCTTATGGTGCCAAGCTGGGGGCAGGGCTTGGATGCAGGCATGGGTGCAGGGATGGTGTTGGGATGGATGCAGGAATGGTGCTGGGATGGGTGCAGTGCTCAGATGCAGGGATGGGTGCAGAGATGGTGCTGGGATGGGTGCAGGGCTTGGATGCTGGGGTGGGTGCAAGGATGGTGTTGGGATGGGTGGAGGGATGGTGCTGGGATGGGTGCAGGGGTGGTGCCAAGCTGGGTGCTGGTCTTGGATGCAGGGCTCGGGTGCAGGGATGGTGTTGGGAGGGGTGCAGGGCTTGGATGCAGGGATGGCGCCAAGCTGGGCGCTGGTCTTAGATGCAGGGATAGGTGCTAGGGTGGGTGCAGGGATGGTGTTGGGATGGATGCAGTGCTCAGATGCAGGGATGGTGCTGGGATTGGTGCAAGGCTCGGATGCAGGGATGATGCCATGCAGGTTGCAAGGCTTGGATGCAGGGATGGGTGCAGGGCTTAGATGCAGGGATGATGCCACACTGGATGCAGCGATGGGCGCAGGGATGATGCCACACTGGATGCAGGGACGGGTGCAGGGATGATGCCATGCTGGGTGCAGGGCTCGGATGCGGGGATGGGTGCGGGGATGATGCCACACTGCATGTGGGGATGGGTGCAGGACTGCCCCAGCTTCCCCCTTTCCTGGGCAAGGAGCGATCGATGCCTTTGCTCCCAGTGCAGCGAGCTGGCTGAAGCCCCCGCCGCCCGCGGAGAGGAGCCGCTGGCCACGCTGCCTGACCCGGGCGTACTGGCACAACCACCGCAGCAAGCTCGCCTTCCTGGGGGGCTACGCCGCCCTCAACCTCCTGCTCTTCACCCTGGCCGCCCTGCGGCACGCTGGCCTCGGCGGGTGGGTGGCAGTGGCCCGGGGCTGCGGGCAGTGCCTGAACTTCAACTGCGCCTTCCTCGCAGTGAGTGCCGGGTCCTGGGCTGCGGGAGGGATGCTGAGCTCGCGGGGGGCACAGGGCAGTGGTTACCTGGGTTATTTACAGTCACATTTACACCAGGACCTTGCCCCTGAGCCAGGGGGTCTTTTGGGGGCAGTGATGGAGCCTGGGGACTTTTGCAGTTGTGGGGCCAGGCTGTGTCGTCCTTCAAATAATTATATATAAATAACGGGTTAGGGAGGTTGCGAGCATCCCAGGGGGGATGCACATGTCCCAGAGGGATGCAGATGTCCCAGGGGGGAATGCACAGGGATGAGGGTACTGATGGGGTGCACCCTGCAGTGGGGTGCCTCTGGGTGCTCTCCGGGCTGACACCCCGTGTCAGTGGGGAGCTGGCTCTGGAGCCCCAGGGGACCAGCCCCTGGCCGGGTCCCCTGGCATCTCCACCCGCCCCCCAGCACCTCCGATTGCCCCTCTTCCGGAGGTGCTGATGCTGCGGAGGTGCCTGACGTGGCTGCGAGCTACCCCCGTCGCCAAGGTTCTGCCACTGGACCAGCACGTTGTTTTCCACCAGCTCGTGGGGTACGTGGTGCTGGCGCTGGCGGCCGTTCACACGGGCGCCCACGTCGCCAACTTCAGTAAGTAGCAGCTCCCGGGCAGGGGAGGCCCTTCGGCTGCAATGGGTTTATCTCGGGCAACAGCCGCTCTAACGCGCCCCGTCAGCCCTGGGGTGGGTTCCCCCCTTCCAGTCCCTCTGCTAAAGTGCAAAATGGCCCTCGGTGCAGGGGGCATCATCCACACTGCGCTGGTGGAAAGCTGCAGGGGCCTGGAGTGAGCCCCGAGGGGGGATGCGCATGTCCCAGGGAGGGGATGTGCATGTCCCAGGGAAGGGATGCAGACGTCCCAGGGGGGATGTGCATGTCCCAGGGAGGGGATGCAGATGTCCCAGGGGGGATGCAGACATCCCAGGGAGGGGATGCAGACGTCCCAGGGGGGATGTGCATGTCCCAGGGAGGGGATGCATGTGTGCTGGGGGGAATGAACATGCTCCATGGAGAGGATGCACATGTCCTGAGGGGTGCACAGGTACCGGGGAGGGGATGCAAGGCCTGGAGAGGGGGTGCACATGGCTGGGGGCGGGGCTGAGCGGCCGCAGGCAGGGTGCAGGCAGCCGGAGGGTGCGTGCGGTGCCGCACAGTCCGTGCGCTGTCTGTTATCCCCCTCTAGCGGCTCCCCAGCCGGGCAGCCAAGGGCTCCCGCGCTCCCCCACGCAGCTCCCGAGTGGGGTCTGCGCCCCGCAGCCCTGCACCCCGCAGCCCTGCACCCCATGCCAGGGCTGCACCCTGCACCCTGGGGCATGAGCAGCACAGCGGGGGAAGGTGTCTGCTTGCACTGCCCACCCTCGTCCAAAATGCCCCCTTGGCAACGATGCTGAGCCCGAGAGCGGGCTCCGGGAAGAAGAAACGTTGCATTTTTCAAAATATCCAAACAAAGCACTTGGGTGCTTCTCAGTTTTTTAAAAAAAAAATAAGCAACAGTTTGGTGGGCTCAGCAGAAAACTGGGTGGGCAGCGGGTGGGTGCCCCGCACCCCGTCCCGACCCCGCGTGTGCCCAGGCAGGCTGGCGCGGCAGGACGGGCGCCATGGCCTCGCCGAGTACCTCTTGTCGGCACGGCCCGGCGTGGGCGGCCTGGGCGGCACGGCCTCGCAGACGGGGCTGGCGCTCCAGGGGCTGCTGGCCACCATGGTCGCCTTTTCCAGCCCCTGCGTCCGACGGAGCGGCCACTTCGAGGTGGGTCCCACCGCGGCCCCGAGCGACCTGGAAAACCCCAGCGCTGCCCAGAGCTGCTCTGTTTTGGGGGAGTGGGGGACCGGGGTGAGGGTCCGGCGGGTGGGGGCCCATCTGGGTGCTGCCCCATGGGTGGGGGAGAGCTCTTGAGCCGGTGTGGTGCCCCCTGATACCTCCCTTGGACACCCCAGCCCTCCTCAGATTTGCAGTTTTGGGGCTTCCGTGCTTTTCTTCATCGTTTGGGCTGCCTTTGCCTGCTGGGACGTGCTGGGATGCCCCGGCACAGCCTTGCCACGAAGCACTGTTTGGCTCCACCACTCTGGGTTCATGCTCAGCCCCCACTTGCCCCCCCGCTCCCTGCCCGCAGCTCTTCTACTGGACCCACCTCTCCTACGTCTCCATCTGGACCCTCCTCATCCTCCACGGCCCCCACTTCTGGAAGTGGTTTGCGGTTCCCGGCTGCCTCTTCGCGCTGGAGAAGGTGCTTGGCTTGGCTTGGCGGCGTGCCGGGGGGCTGCGCATCGTGGAGGTCAACCTGCTCCCCTCCAAGGTCTGCGCCTGCGGGGGTCTCCGTGCCCCTTCCCGCCCCCCTCCTGATGCTCCCCTCTTCCGAGAGCCAGAAGAAAGATGCTGTGGTGCACAGAAAGACCTTTGACGTTTGCAAAGCATTTTGCGGTTTGGGGAAAAGCTCTTTGCAAATTAGACGCAGGAGAACAGGAGGGACAGCGGGACATGGGAGGGGGTGACGGCCCCGACGTGTTCGCACGGTGAGCTGGAAGGGGGCTGCTCCCCCGGCCACACGCGGGAGGGACGGGGTGCGATGGAAAAGATATGGAAAAAAATAGATACGGAAAAGCTGGGGGTTTGGGTTGCTTCGGGCTGTGTTGGTGAATGTTTGCAGCAAAAGGTGGAAGCAATTCTTCTGTTTTCAAGCAATTTTTTTTTTTTTTTAATTTTGAGTTTTGCCTATTTTTCAAGTAAAAAAACCTAAATTCATAGAACAACAAAAGGGAAAATGAAAACTGCTTTGACCTTTAGTTTCTTCAAAAAAAAAAATTGCTGTTCGAGGCCAGCCCTGAGATTTTTGTTTGCTAGCCAAGAGGGGCAGTGAATAGGAGAACAACCCCTTTCTCGGGTCGAAGCTGTAAATCTGTCTCATTTTGAAACAGGAGGCACGAACCTGGGTGCTCGTGGGCTGCAGGGAGACCACCCCAGCAGAGACCACCCGGCACGATGCGCCCGCTGGATGCTCCCAGCTTCTCTGGTCCTCCTTGTTCCTCCAGGTGACGCACCTTGTGATCGAGAGACCGCAGTTTTTCCACTACAAGCCCGGAGACTACGTCTACCTGAACATCCCGGCCATCGCCGCCTACGAGTGGCACCCCTTCACCATCAGCAGCGCTCCCGAGCAGCAAGGTGATCGCCGATCCTTCGCTCATTTTCCATCACCGGGATGATGTTTTCCATCACCGGGATGATGTTTTGCATCGCACAAGCCCCATCAGGGCAGCTGGATCCCCTCTGAGGGTCAGGCAAGGAGGTGTCCGTGCCCACGGAGCAGGGCAGCCTCCATCTGCCTCCATCTCTGCCTGCACATAAGTGCTGTATAAAACCATGCTTGGGTTATTTCAAGCAAGGCGTGGGGACCGAATGGCACCCAAACGCCCTGCCCAGCTCCACAGGTGCCCAAGGTTTGGGATTTGGGCTTCACCCCGCTGTTAGAGCAAACCCAGTCCCTGCCGCAAGCCCGGGGCTGACGTGAAGGACGTCGGTGGGGATCGCTGCCGGGTCCCCGGGGCTGGAGCTGTGCGGTGCACAGCCCGCGGCGCTGGGCCCACAGGGCAGCTCCTGACGTAGGATGCCCACCCGCTGCTCCTCTCCATCCCGCAGAGACCCTCTGGCTGCACATCAGGTCGCTGGGCCAGTGGACCAACAAGCTGTACGAATACTTCCAGCAGCCCCAGTCGCCCAGCCTGGAGCCGAAACCACTCAGCAGGAGCCTGAGGGAGAAGAGCTGCCGGTGCTGGGCGCAGGTTGGTGCCGACGGAGCTCAGCTTCGGCAAACGCAGAGGTTAGACCTTAAAATGCCGCCGGTTGGCAGCCGTTTGCAAGGAGGGGGTGAGGCCTCCCCATTGCAGCCCCCGAGCGGGAAGGGCGATGGCTTTGCCGAGCTGAGGACCCCCCGGCGTGCCCACGGGGTTCTCAAGCCGATGTCCGCGTCTGGCACGTGCGGAGGGCTCTGCCGGACGGCCTGACCCTGGCCAGCTCCAAAAAAGCAAAGAAACGAGGACAGGTCGGGGCTGGACGCTCTCTGCTGAGCGGCTCCCCCCGGCATCCCCCCAGTTTTTAGCCGCCCGTGCAGCACCGGGCCGGGTGCTGGGGGTGTCTCTCGTGGTGCGCGTCCCCTGCGAGGTGCTTGGGCAGCCTCGGAGGATTTCGTGTCCCACCCCTCCGCCGAGGCCGTACGACCCTGATGGACGGGGCATTGGGTGCCCGCCAGCATGGCAGCCAGTGACGCCTTGGCCTTTGGCTCCCAGGAAGGTCTCTGCAGCCGGGCCAGCTCGGAGCGGGGGTCCGTGGCCACCGGTGGGAACGGAGCCATCCAGCTGACGTCGTACAAAGCCACCGGTGCTGCCCCGGGAGAGGAGGACCCGCCGGCGGGGAGGGTGAGCACCATCTCCCACCCTCGCCCAGCGCCACCGAGACCCCCGGGCTCCCGGGGGGCAGAGGCAGAGCCCCTGGAGCCTGCGGGGCGGGCGGGGGGGGGGTCTCTGCTCTCATCAGCACCGCTCCGGCTGGAGGAGCAGCCTGGAGTAACCAGGGGAAGCATCGCTTCCATCCCAAACGGGCCAAAGCTTGTTAAAAAGCTCTTTTTAAAAGAAACTTCTTGGATGTCAATCGTGGCAACGCCAGGATGCCGAGAGCCACCGTTAGCGGCTTTTATCCCCCGACATGAAAAGCTCTCAGGATATTGATTCTGTCTGGGCTGGAGGAACAGTCCTTGCAGATAACGAATTTGCAAGCATCGTTTTTAATGAGTTTCTCTCCCTGTCCCTCATCTGTCCCCTGCTGAGCAGAGGTTCCCTGCGCCCGCTCCCACCACCCGGGCCATTGCGGTCCTTGGAAACCTCTTGTTCACCCCCCAACTTGTGTGGGGATTTGGATAATTGCCTTTTTAATCAGCACGCAAACCGATTACGATGTGGGTAATGTTGTCAGGTGACGGGTTCCTGGTGCTGGACGTTGGTGGGACATCCCACCAGAAGAGCAGGCTGGGCTCGAGGAAGCGGTGTGTGCAGCCCCGATAAACCCAGCTGGAAAAAAAAACCCCAAAACCCAAACCCAGGGAAGAAGTGGGTTTGGCGTTAGCTGTGACGGAGGGGTTAGGGGTGGGGAGGAGGGGGTGGTCACTGCTCTCTTCACCTCGCAGGTCTCCACGGGGCTGGGCGAGACCCGTCGGCTCTGCAGCGTCAAGGTGAGGGACGCCTCGGTCCTTCCCCGGCTCTGGTGAGCAGGGCTGTGCTCAGCATCCCCAGGGGGGACCCGCGCGTGCGCCCGGCCACCCCACTTGTGTGTCCCTGTGCACGGGTGGTCCCACCTGGGGCGACGCAAACCCTGTGCTGCCGGGGGCTTCGTGCTCCTGCCTGGCCCCGTTCCCTGCCTCTGCTCTCATAAAAATCCCATAAAAGACGCCAAATTCCGCCTGGGCTCCATAAGCCTGCGACGCACCTTGCGCACTAACCCTGCTCCTCTCCGCAGCCTAAGAGTTGCGTTAGCACCCACGGGCTGCTGGATCTCTCCCCATTTCTCGTCTCTCCTAGTGCTACATCGACGGCCCCTACGGGACCCCGACACGGAGGATCTTCACCTCGGAGCACGCCGTGCTCATCGGCGCGGGCATCGGCATCACCCCCTTCGCCTCCATTTTGCAGAGCATCATGCACAGGTTGGTGCCGTAGCAGCAGCTCAGGCTGCGGGTGCGCCGGCGGAGCTCTGCGATCCCTAATACGAGCCCTGATGTGGCTTTGGGAAGCACAAGACGTGATGCATGCCGTGGTAGACCTGTCCTCCAACACCTCTGTTGGCTGTCCTCACTTCTAACCTTGGGGCTCGTTACACGTGGGCACGAGACCTACAGCCGGGTCCTCCCTCGGTGCCAGGCTTGCCCCTGGGGATTTCTGCTGCGGGAAGCCCGCTGGCAGGAGGTTGGCCACGGGCACGCACTAGAGCTGGTGAGGAACGGGTGCTCGGGGTCTCCCTGCAAAGGTCTGCTGGGGTCTGAGGGGTGCAGGCAGCGGCGGGCAGGGCTGCGTCTGCCCGTACAGGTACCGCCGGCGAAAGCAGAGCTGCCCCAGCTGCCACTACTCGTGGTGCGAGGACCTGCGGGACGAGGAGATGACGCTCAGGAAGGTAGGAGCAGGCGGAGGGGGACACGGGACCAAGGTTTGCCCTGGGGACGGGGGCAGGAGGGCTGCTGGGAGTGGAGACCACATGAGCATCCCTTCCCCGTCCAGAAGGTCTGGGGCAGTGGGTGGCTGGATTTGGTCCCCGTGCTGCCTGCCAGCTCCGAAGCAGAGGCTGCTGTGTCCTTCCAGGTTGATTTCATCTGGATAAACCGGGACCAGAGGCACTTTGAGTGGTTCGTCAGCCTGCTAACGAAGCTGGAAATGGAGCAGGCTGAGCAGGAGCCGGGAGGTGAGCAGGAGGCAGGGGCTGGCCAGCGTGGCCCGCTAACCCGGGGTGCCCATCCCTATGGTTGGCATCGCCCCTGGGAGAGCCCAACCCGACCCAAGGGGGCACGGTGTGGGGCTGGACCCCCTGTCTGCAGCCGGGCTCCCCTCGAATGCCCAGGGCGGTTTTTGGAGATGCACATGTACATGACGTCGGCCCTCAGCAAGAACGACATGAAGGCCATCGGGCTGCAGATGGCCCTGGACCTGCTGGCCGCCAAGGAGCAGAGGGACTCGATCACGGGGCTGCGGACCAGGACCCAGCCCGGCCGCCCCGACTGGAACAAGGTGAGGGCTGGCCGTGCCCCGCTGCTGAAATCACGCTCATGGGAGGGGAGCCATGTCCCCTGGACCCGCTCTTTTGCGGGGGGGACACCACGGGAGAGCCCCGTTGTGGAGGGGGAGGATGCACCGGGATATCCAGACCCAGGGAAGCCTCTCTCTCCCATGGAAAGTGAGTGCCACGGGGGCTCGGGGAGGCCGAGTTGTGCCGGCCAGCAGCTATCAAGGCAGGCAGGGATCCGGCCATCCCTGGGGCGGGAGCTGGCTGTGCCACCAGCGCCTCTTCTCCTTTCGCCTGGGCCCTAGGTGTTTGGGAAGGTGGCGGAGGAGAAGAGAGGGAAAGTCCAGGTCTTCTTCTGTGGCTCGCCGGCGCTTGCCAAAGTCATCAGGGCGCACTGTGAGCACTTCGGCTTCCGCTTCTTCAAAGAAAACTTCTAACCGACAGCCCTTGCCTCCCTGCCTGCCCCTGCCAGCCCTGACGCGGGGCGATGGGCTCCGGCGGCCAGATCCTGCTGCACCACCCGTGTTGGCTCCCGGCTGCCGCTCGGTCAGAGCTGGGGAGGGTGGGGTGTGCAGCGAGCAAGGACAGGGAGAGGAAGGGGCTGAGTGGGGCCACGGGGCTTTGGGGTGGAGGGGATGGGGTCCTGGAGCCATTTGGGGGGTCTTGGAGCCTTTCAGGCGGTCCTGGAGCATCCGTGCAGGCGTTTTGAGGGGGAAAGGACCAGTGTCCTAGAGCACTTGGTGATGGTGGGGGGGACAGAGGGTCCTGCATCCCCTTGCAGGGCTGCGGGGTGGAGGGGACGGGGTCCTGAGCCCTTTGGGGGGGAGGAGATGGGTGTCCCGCAGCACCTTGCAGGGCTCCGGCCCGGCGGCGGAGCGGTGCCCACAGGAGGGCACTGCGCACCCGGCAGCCGGGGCTGCGCTGGCCCGAGCCCCCTGCCTGCCCCCTGCCTGCGCCCTGCCTGCCCCCTGCCCGCCCCGAGCCTACCCCGCACCCCGGGGCAGCCCCGGCTGCTCCTTTCCAGCGGGCACCGAGCATTTGTCTGCAAAAGACAAAGGATCTGGCAGCCCCCCCATCCCCCCCCGTCCCATCCCAGCCCCGCGTTGCAGCGCAGAAGGGGTTTTGCATCTTTTTGCACCAGGAAAACAGATCTTTCGGCGGTGCCGAGGGGGCCCAGCGCAGCCCACCCGCCTCGGGGTGGCTGGTGGGACGGGGCCGCTTCCAAAACGCTGGACCCCGGGGTGCGGGGCTGCCCCCAACGTGGCCGGCGGCGCCGGCAGCAGTGGCCCATGGGGACCCATCGCTGTGCAAAATAAATTCTGCCTTCCCCGGCTGATTTATACGGCCTTTTATGTCCCGCCTGTGCAATACGCTGATGCTTTTGTGTAAAAAAAAAAATAAAAAGGAAAGATTAACGTGGATGAGACACTCAGCTGATGGCAAAGTCACCCATGGGGAAAGCAAAGTCTAACGCAGAGCCGAGGAGCAGCCGGCTGCCGGCACGGTGTGCTCCGGCCATCCCGCAGAGCCGGCGCATCCCGGGCACGGCAGGGTGCGACGTGGGTGCCGAGGGACCCGCACCCTGGGAAGGCTCTGAGCACCCAGCTGTGCCGTGGGGCAGGATCGCACGCGGAGGAATGCGTGCGGCGCCCTGCGCCTTGCGGTCCCTGGGCTACCGTGCCACGCGGAATGGGTGCCAATTGGTGTGGCTGCTGCAGGGGCACGAGAGCCCGGCCCTGGGGTGGCCGGCAGCATGCCCTGGGCTGCAAAACTGCTGTCCCTTGGCACTTGCCCCATCCATGGCTTTGCTTCCCTCCCTCTCCCTCCCTCTTCCTTGCTGGGGCCATTTTGGCTGGGATTCGGTGCCCGGACCCCGCTGCCTTCCAGAGCCGACCACAGCATCCCCCCCATCCTGGGTCATTGCATCCGACGCTCCTTGTTTTGCCCGTGCGTTTGCCCATGAGTGCTTGGACCCCTGGAGAAGCCTTGCCCAAGCCACAGCAGCCCCAGGAATGTGTCAATCCAGCGGGAAGCCCAGGACGGTGCCCCGGGTGGCAGCGGGGGCTGAGCCCCCTTGTCCCCAGTGCCAGCACAGCGCCGGGACCTGCCCCACCGCTGCCTTTCGCAGGCATGGCCCGAGCGAGGCAGGGATCCCCCAACGCCGGGACGTGCACCCTCCCGCTCTTGTTCTTCTTGCAACCCCAGCGAGACCTTGCTGTAGCCTCTCCTGCACGAGGTAACGGGGCAGGGGGTGGCAGGGTTCACTGGGGTGACAGGGACCCCCTGTGCCATGCTGTCACCGGCCTCATCCCGGACCCGCTGGGATGCCGCCACAGGGACCGCCGACCGTATCCCTTGGCCTAAATCAGTAGCTGACGTGGGAGGCAGCGAGGAGCTGGGCTGTGCAGTCGGCTCCGGCGATAAGATGAAATCTGGAGCCAGAGAGGAGAAATCATTTGACGCGGGGCCACGACATAAACTCTGTGGCTGAATCGGCTCCAGACAGCGTGATAGATGGGTTGGGTAATGATCCCCTCTGGGTTACGTCCGGGGCTGACGCGTGATGGATGGAGAGACAGCGGAGAGCTCTCGGCGCCCCGTGAACGCGCAGCATGAGGTGAAGATCCCAAAGCCAAGTGTCGATTTTTCTTAACCCTGGCTAATGCGGGCTCCTTGCCTCCCCGATTAGTGGCAGGATGGAAACGTGAGGCAGCTCACTGCACTGAGCTCCGCCGGGGCTCCCCTTTCCTCCTCATCCCACCGCATCCCTCTGACCTATTCTCCAGCTTCGGCTCGCTCTGCAAAGAGCCTCCTCAGCTCTGCGCTCCCCGTCGCGGCTCCGTGTCCCCTTCCCAGCTTCAGCCAAGGAAACCAAACCTGCTCAGGGTCTTTGCAAGGGATCCATGCTGTGAAACGGAGCCTGGATGGGACCCCGAACCCATGGGGCATGGACCAGGGCGCCCGTTTACCGGCATCGCCGCAATGCCAGCCCGCGTGCTGTAATTAAGGGGGCTGTTTCAATCAGGGGATGGTGTAAGATCCTGCTCGCCACGTCCAGGGGAAAATCAGGACATCTGCAGCCTCCTGGGGCTTGCAGGGAAATAAATACCCGCCCTGCACGTGGAGTTACAGTGTTTTAGGGTTATCTTTCAGCTACGCTCCCGGATCGACTCCATTCATGCGCATACATCTACGCTTTCGCGTTGCCGAAGATGCCAGGAAAAAAAAAAATTGCGGCTGTATACGGCAGCGTCACGTGGCCGCGGAAAACACACTCATCTCAATCATAAAGAAGAGTTAATTACATCTCCCCGCTCTCCCTATGTTTCGAAGCAATTATAAACAGAATGAATCATTATGCGTCTGCTGATAATCATTTTCATTCCGCATCCCCGCTGAATTGCAGGGTGCCGAAGCGCTCTGATGCTTGCAGCATCTCCAAAGAAAATAGAGCAAATTTAGCTCTTTTTCAGCATCATGGCACCAGGCCGCCCAAAGCAGAGGGATTTTGGGGAGAAATCATGCAAAACGCCCAAGAAACGGGGATGCCACCTTGATGGGAAGCATGCGGCCGTGCTTTCAAAGGGCGGGAGGGTCTTGCAAGCCGGATGGGCTTTGATTTTTATTTTCCCTTTAGAGGAAAGCGTCGGTGTTTGGGGACACCGAGACGTGTAGCGTGTCCGCTCTGCGACTGGCAAGCTGCCCGCCAGCACGCACACCGCCAGCCTCCTGCAGTCCTGTGTGTGGTTCATCGGGAGGAATTTGGTTGCTCCTCCCGTTGCGGGGCTTGCAACGTGCATGCACATTGCAACCCTCTGCCCGGCACGTTGCAGGAGGTAGTTTTGCTTCCCCGGAGCATGCAAGCATCTTGCAGGCTTTCAGCTGCCTGCTCCTGCCTGCTCCTGCCTGCAGTGGCATCCGCCTGCCCGCGCTCGCTCCCATCCCAGGGTGTTTTCCGTCGCCGGTGGGCAGGAGGGCAGGCGATGCTCGGCAGATAGTGGGGAAATGCTCTCCAAAGAGGGGACGGAGGCAGCACCAAGGTCACTGCTGACACGGTGAATAATGAGCTGCTCACGTCCCAACCACGGCGATGAAAAATTAATGAATTTCTTCCCCTTCCATCCACAGAAGCTCCATCAGCTGCCATTTTTCGCCGCATCTCCGGTTCGTCGAATGTTTCCTTTGGATCCGAGGAATAAATGATTAAAAGATGTGGAAGCTGGGGAGGGGGGATTGCTGCTGCTCTTGGGGTTTCGGCCCTGGAGCGGGCACGGGGCTGGAGCAGTGGGGTACAGGCAGCTTCGGCTCCTTGGCCAAACCACAGCCGGGATGGGAAACGGTGCCCAGAGAGGGGCTGCTCCCTCCGAGCCCAGGGTCCGCTTTGTTTTGGGGTCGTTTTTTCATGTTCAAGCAACAGGAGGCTCCGAATCCGGAGCTGGGGAGGCAGGGGGTGAGGCTGGATGATGATACACCTCCTGATTAATGCCTTCCCTTGGCTGGCTTCATTATTGTGATTACACTCTGGCTGTAGCATAGCAACGGCTAATTGTTGGTTGGATACAAAGTGCATAATTCCCTGTATTAAAATTTTATTAAGATATAATTGCATTCATCTTGCAGCAGCGGATGCTTCAAAGATGCCGAGAAGAGGCAGCAGCGCTTGTTGGGGTTCCGCTGTGTTTCCCCCGAGCCGCCGCTCCAGCCGACGGGGTTTGGAGGGATGGTGGAGCCTCGGGACATCAGGTCTGGGTGTCGGGATATCAGGGGTCGGCGCCGGGTTTCAGGTTGGAGAGGGCTGGCTGAGGGCACCCGGGCTGCGGCGCCTCTTGCGCCGAATATCGCGTGCGGAATATTCCCCGAGAAATCCCTCGCTATATAAATTTCCATCCGTCGACAAACGAAAACGAGGATTCGAGAGGTGACGAAGTGCTGCCGTGTACCCGTGCTGCTGGAGGGCTGCGAGGGGCAGCTGCCGTCAGCACGGGGAGTTTTTTGCGACCTGTTGTTAAGAAGAAACTAAAATAGGAGCTTACAGCTGCCGAAAGCCCTTTGCTCCCCCGGCACCGCCTCCCTGCTCCTCCGGAATCCAGACAGAGAGGGAAACCTTAAAGAAACTGTATTTATTAACAGTACGATCACACTTGGCATATTCTATTACTAAGCGGTCCTGGTACATAGATATTATTCACTTAAGTAATCAATCACTGCCAACAAATTACAGGATACGGGGAATGAAATTAGCAAAATGAACTATGGATGTAAAATTCATTTGAAATTCAATTTAGGAGCAACATTAGCTTTCAATTAGTCTGCCCAACTGTTTGAGCATCATTTTGTCTATCAGATTTTTAAATAAATGTAATTAACCTTTGCTGTTAAATTGTTGTTGATTTCATTGATATAATTATTATGCGACTCCTAATATTTTGCTTGGATGATATCTCATTAGCTGGTAGCTTCTAATTAGGGAAACGAAGGACCGGTGGTGATTTCTGGGTCTTCTTGTTCCCCCTGCCTGGCCGGGCAGGAGTTTGGGTGTGAAATTTTGTACAGGGAGGGGATGTGACCTGCTCCTACTGTCCCCAGCACAAACTGGTGGAGTTGGGGACTGAGGAGCCAGAGACAGGGGAAGGGCCACGGGGCGTAGGACCACGAACATAAGGAGGATGGGGGGGGTCCTGCAAATTAAGGCGGCAGCACCCAGATGTCAGACACCTCCTTGGGCGCAGCTGGAGGGGCTGGCACCAGCCTCCTCCCCGATTATTTGCAGCAGGGCGGGTGGCCCGTGGGGCGAGGGGGGGTCGGAAGGGCACCGGTGCTTTTTCATGCTCCCTCCATCGCCGTTGCCATCCCCATCCCCATCCCCGGGACGCGGGGCGGTGAGCCCAGGCAGTGTTTGTCCCCAGCACCATGGTAAGGAGAGGACATTTGGGGCTTTCCCTTCTGCCCACTGCCAATGCCCAGCGCGGCTGCTTCAGAGCACCGCGTGTGGCCACAGTGGCAAACTCGGAATTAAATTCTTACTTTCGGGCAGTAAAAAGTGGTTTGAAAGCAGCGATTCCCTGCTTTCAGGGTCGGGGACTGTCCCGCGGCGAGGGGGAGTGAGAGGCTCTGCCGCAGCCATCAGCGGCCGCGCTTCCCCCTGCTGCCCTCCCGGCCGGCTTTGAGAGGGGAGATGGATGAGACAGAGGAGTTAATTAAAGAGCAGTAACTCGTTACAGCCTCCCTTGAAGCGCTGGGGGTCTCGGCGCGGGCAGCGGCTGAGCGGGGCTGGGATGCTCCCCAGGTCACGGGCAGCCTCCCGTTCGCAGCCAGCAGCCCCAACAGTTGTTTTTCCCCCCCCGAAACATCTTTGACAGTCACTTAATTCCCACGACTTATTTTTAACAGATACGGCTTTCCCCCTTCAGCTCCGTGGAGTTTGGCGAGGTTATAAATCAAGCTAATATCTGATATATTGGCCTAATTCTGCCCCTGTTGAAGCCGATGGAAATGTTTCCATTGACGTCAGCGGGAGCAGGATTGATCTCCGTGCACGGACTATTTGTTCCTGAGGTTTTAAGAATTCATTTCCTCCTTCCATTGCCAGAGACAGATAGCAGCAGTGGAGGTAGAGGAGTCATCTAATAACCACATATTAATACATGAATCATCAGCTTAGAGCCCGGTGCGGGAGGAGGCCGAAGGGAGAACAACTGAGCTTGATATCGGGCTGGCGGAAAGAAAGGATTTCGCCGACAGGGCACAGCAGCTAATCTGGAACAAGATAATAATTGCAATGTACATTTTTGTACGCTAGCATGCGAACCGCATCTTTTAAGCTCTATTTAAATGCATTACGGTAGACGGGGCCTCTGCTGAAATCCTTTAGCCCGTGCTGGAGCAAGAGCACCTGCGATATTTCTTTACCATAGACTTTGAGGACACTTTTGGATAGACTCCTAACACATTTAAACAAGCCAGGATAGCCGACGTGCCGTCACGGGGCAGGTAGAAAGGGGCCTTGAAGTTTTACCCGGACACCTTATTTTTACTACTGCATTTTAATGAAGGAAACTGTCAGGTTTGGGGTTTTTTTTCCCTTTAACGATACCTCCTGTACAGCGCTGCGAGACCTTCTTACATGAAAGCAGAAAGATGTATTCTGCTCGACCTATTACACCCGCCAAAGTATGTAAAAGCATCGGTGGGGTTTTGAACTCATTTGCAATGGAAATTTCCCAGCGCGGCTGGCTCCGGTCGCACGCTCCCTCTGTGCACAAAGAGGAACAGCGGAAGGCAATAACCTTTCATTATCTTTAAAAATCTCTTTGCATTTTACCCTATGATTTTGTTTTCACGGTGCGTGACAAATAAGACTAACGAATAACTTAGACAAAGGAGCGGGGTGTGTATGTGTGTGTATTGCCATGGAAACAATCTTTGGGCCAAGCTAAAAGAATAATTCTTTTAAGACTATTCCTGCTTTGCAAAGCCACCAGAATCCCAACGTATGAGAGGTCCCCGCAGCACACGACCTTCACCAGCTCACGCAACGTAACCAAAGGTCAGCATCCAGCTCGGTGCTTTTTATACGCGTTCTTGCTTACTTAAGTGCGCCCCAGTAACGCAGCAAGCGACACACGCACCCCCCTTCCGCTGCTGCTTGTTTCCCAGACCTCGCACACCGCGTGCTGGGGCTCTCTTGTATTTGCACCGCAGAAGGTAAGACTGAAGGACCGTGCTTTGCAACCGCAAGGCGAAGCGGTGAAGGTGGCGCGGCAATGCCGAGTCCTCGCATCTAGTAAATACCTTCCCGGGTCTGCTAATGAGTAATGAAGATAATGCTGTAATTAAGACACTCGCTGAGTGTCTTCTTACTCAGTTAATTTAAAATCAGTGGAAGGTCAAGCCGCCTTTTCCAGCCTGAGCTCCCTAAACCTGGATTTTAGCATGGGGAGTCTGTAGTGGTATAACAGACCCAGAGGCAGGTGGGCTTGGATGGCGTGGGGCGCATCCCCGTGCCCGGCACCTCCGTGCAAGTCTATGATTTTGGGGTTTTTTTGCGCACAAACCGGGCTGGGAGGGTCGATCCAGCCCGCGCAGGTGGGACGTGCAAAGGGCCCCGTGCTCAGCCCACGCGCCTGAGAGCACCGTGCTGCTCCCAGAGCAGCTTCATCTCCCTGCTCCGAGATCTGGCGCACCTTGTCACAGCACCAGCACCGGGCAAAGGCTTTTTGGAGCTGCTGGTGGAGCTTCGGGGAAAACCAGCCCCAAGGGCAGGAGCAGAGAGGGTAAGGCCGCAACATGCAAAGGAGGGTTTTGCAAAAAGCAGCATGCAAGGTTGTGCAAACCCATCTGGGCAGGATCCAGCCTTTGGATGGCCAAGAGCTGCTTGCACTAAGCAAAACAGCTTTACAGGAACTGGAGGCAAAAGCTAAAAGCAGCTAAAGGGGAATTCGGCGCGTGTCCCCTGCGCGGGGATGAGGAGTTGTGTTTGTGGAGGGAGAGTTTGGGTATCTCTGGCTTGGATATCCCCGAGAACGCAAAGGACGGCGGCACACAAGTTAAGGCATCATCTAACGTTGCAGCAAAGGGATGAGGAGGAGATTCCTGCACGCTGAGCAGAAAAAGGTAAAATTTAGTTCCCGTGGTAAGTCATGACCTTTACCTCAAGAGAGAACTCGACAAAATAAAGGACGAGAACACTTGTAAAAGGTGACCTTTGCAGTTGTTCGGGACAGCGCGGCGCAGCAGCAGCAAACCTGCCGCCTCCAGGCCTCGGGGACGGAGCCGGCGGCCCGGAGGGAGCGGCCCAGCGGCGGCGGCCTGCGGCGCCAGGGCAGCCCCAGGCCAGAGGTGCCGGCTCCTCAGCCGCAAAACGAACGCCCTGCGGCGGGGAAACGCCTGTCTGCGGGCTTGCTACGGGCCCCGCAGGTTATTTTGATGAACCCCCCCCCTCGCGGGTTATTTTAATTAAAAAGCCCCACTCGGAGCTGGGGGCGGCCCAGCGGCCGCGGCGATCGCACCCGGCCTGCGGCCACCGCGCCCCCGCCACGTGCGCGCTACCAAGGGGCGGGGCGCCGCGCAGCCAATAGGCAGCGCTCCCCGCTCGGCAGGCCCGCCCCTCCCTGACCCCGCGCATTCCATTGGCCGGCGGTAGGCCCCGCCCCCG
>VYZW01013337.1:28772-65057 GCA_013401315.1 Balaeniceps rex
GGGTCGCCGGCAGCGGCAGCCTCGCGGCTCTCTGGGCGGTGGTTGTGGTCTCCAGCGCGCCGGAGCTGCTCGGGGGGGCTGGGGAGGGAGCCGGGGGCCAGCCGGCCTCACCCCGCGCCGTCGGTGCCCGGGCGTGCGCAGCCCAAGTTGGGAGGTTTGGGATTTCTCTCAGAGCCTGGCAAGGGAAATGCGGGAATACGGGCTGTGGGTTGCAGGAATACGCAGAAGAGCCCTGTGTTTTCCAGCCGGTGAGATTCCAGCGCTGTGAGTCCTGCCTGGAAAACCTCCCATTCAAGGTGAACCAAACTCCAGAAGAGTAATTGCGCTAATTGAGGCCTCCCCGCCTGGTAAAACCCACTGTGTTTCTTCGAGGGGAGGCAAAGCTGCCTCCTGCGCCTCAGCAGCGTAACGGGGGTGTTACCTGGGGAGATGTGCGATAGCTGGGTAGGCTTGGAGAATAATAAGGAATCGTGTTTAATTACATTGTGCAACCTAGCTTCTGCTAGGCGAGAGGGGGGTGAGTATTTTCAGAGGTCGGCTCCTGGTACAGAATGACAGACACTGCTTGGGCAGTGTGTCTGAATATATACCTAGGGAAAACGCTGAGGTGCCCTGCTCAGGTGCTGGGCTGTCCCTGCTCAGGCGTGGGTGCTCTTCTGCCCCGTCAAGGCATTTTGCGTGCATTTGTGTCTGTACTTGAGACATCTGAATGACAAAACCAACATGAAGGCGCTCGCAGTAAGGCTGAGATGCGTAGACAGGTATCCGTAAAGCTAAACTCAACTCGGAATGCTTTTCTTATTCTTTAGTTTTTCACTGGGAGCTTAAGGTGCATCAGGTTTGTCACACCAAGCTCTGAAACTGCTTCCGTACCAGCGAACGGCAGGTTTCCCGGTGTTTCTGGAAACTGCGAGGTAACAGCCACCTGTAAACGTGTTTATGTGAAGGATCACTACGTGCTCTAAGCGAGCGCTGTAGCAGTTGTAACAAGGTGAAATTATCTTTGTTAGGAAGGCTGCAGCTAAGTGATTTTTGTGCCGGAGGTATGTTAGTACAGGGACAGTCACCCTCCTTAATGGGACTTAATTCAAGGAGATGTGGCCTGTGTGTTCTCTTCATTTTGCCTTCTGGAATTCACACCCACTTGAACAGCGTGAAGAGGAGAAAACCTCATCAACATGCTCTCTGGGAAGGGGAAAATTAAAATAATATCCATGGTTTTTGTCAGAGCTGGAATGAGTGCAGGTGAGTACTCGGATAATGAGGACAGTACGTTCCAGGATCATACGTGCTGTGTCTTCTTTCAAAATACAGCATGCAGATCAGCTGCTACAGACCTTGCACATGAGATTGTGGAAGGTCTCTTGTCATGAAAGAGATTTTGGGCATTTCATTGTAAGGCAAAGTCATGAGAACACAAATAAGATGTGCTTGTGCTGTAGTTGCAGATAGGTTTGAGTGTCTGTGGGCTGTTCTCTTTCCGCCCATTTTGAGAATCGTGAGAAGGATGCATGATAGTAGTATTATGATGCAAAGTTTCAGCTAATATATTATGCCTTAAAGCAAAATTTTAATGTTGCAAAGGCAAATACCTCACAGCTTCCCAGGTAGTGGAAGAGGATCGGTGTACGTACAGGAGCGTGATCTTCCAGTTCTTCCACATGATGCTTGTTGACTTCAGGGGAATGCAGCACCTCAGACACAAAAAGTGTGGGGTTTTGGGGTTCTGAGGTTTAGTGGGTTTTTTTTTTTTGTTTTTTTGTTTTTTTTTTTCACTATTAGGAACTTGAGCCTTTTGGCTTGTTCCATTAGGCACGGGAGTTGCCAGTAGTTAATAGTTCTCCTAGTTAGAGCTGGCCAAGCAAGAAAGGTTTTTAAGGTCGTTACGTGCTTCTAAACTTGGCCAGTTGTAACAAGCCTTAACAATATTTAATATATCTGTAGAGTCATCTTGCCCTACTAAGATGTTCTTTGGCATAGTTGTGAAATCTGGGTGAAATATTACACTCTGTTTATTTAAAGGCATTGTTTTCACTTCAGCGAGCAGCTAACTCTTCTGGTACAGTTGGTGATCAGTAAATATAACTGAGGCCAAAGGCATCTCGATTATCCGGGTGCTCTTTGTACCTTTTTAAAAAAAGCAAATCCCTTTCACCAAGATAAGGCGTGACTTCCACGATTATTTTGTCTGCCCAGCTTGTGGAATGGCTTTTGACATTGTGCTCAAAAAAGGTAGGAAGACTTCCTTTAATAAGGAGATACTGGCACATGTCCCTTCAGGTGGTGCCTGGGGAAGTCCTTTAACTTTTCAGCAGGTAATAATGTCACTGTCTACGTTTGGGATCGTAGCAGTTTCTTCTTTTTTAATAATCAATAAAAGTATCCTAAAGGACCGCCTGGACGAAGCTGCCCCTTTTGTATCACGCAGCGTGTTACACAGCTAAAAATTAGTAGGGACCTGAAATGATTAGTATCTGGCTGGTGGCCCAGAAAGAGGGAAAGCTGGGTCTGGCAGCATTTGACAGTAATTTTCTGTAAGACAAGTGTCCTTAGCTCTTTCATTGTCCAATTGGTTCTTTAACAATAGTGCTCCCATTTGTAATGCTGAGTCTATAGTGCTACTCCAGCAGGAAAAACAAGAGGTGCACTAGTCACTGGCTAGTGCACGTGCTGCCGTGACCAAGAGGTCTTGGGTGACTGCTTCAGAGAAATAGGTAAAATGTGTAAAAACAAGCAAACAGACAAACAAAACCAACCAAAAAAACCCCACAACTAAAACTAACAAAAAAAACCCCCCAACAACAAAAAAACCACCAAAACCCAACCAAACAACCAACCAAAAAAAAAATGCCAAAAGCCCCCCAAAATAATATTCGGCAGGAGTGGCAATGGTTGCCTACAGTACCGTTGCAATGTGAGCGGGTGATAATCAAAACTGCTGTTTCATGGTCTTTTTGCTTAATGGTCTTCGGTGGTTGTCGTCTTTCTTTCTGTTCAGGATCTCTACTCCTTTGGTAAGAAAAGGGAGGTAATAAGTTGGATTTCACTGAGGTTACACTTAAAGTGGCTGTCTTTCTCTGAACATTTAATTGAGCCATAAGATTAAAAGGCATCTACTTGCGGTGCTTCTTAAACTGGTTACTTTACTACTTGGGTATGTTTTTAATGAACTAGCTTTCATGTCTGAGCCGCAGTCAAAACTTTAAGATCTAATTTCTGCTGGTTTTCAAAGCAAGTTGACTCGTCAGTTTAGCCTTGTGCTGCAGACCTAAAATGTCGGAAGATGTTCCCCTTTTTACAATATTGCCGTTTTGCGATATTCCTTTTTTCCCCCTAATGCTAAAATTCTGATGCTCCTAAATAAAATCTGGGGAGTAAACACTTGTATTTGGGGGCTGTTCGCTCACGCAAGTAAGCCTTGCGCAGCTTCAGCTTTTCCGCGGTTATGTGGGATTTTCACTTAGCGTTTCTAGAACGAAATGTAAATCTGCTTTCCTATCAAGCACTCGCTCTTTTCTTGACTCCCCTCTGTGCTCCACAGTTGCAGCTCTCCTTTCTGTTTTATCACCTCATCTGTCCTTGGCATCCTTTTTCCTTCCTGCTCCTTCACAGTGTCTTGACGGCGCTGGAACGCGGCACGTCCTCTGCGTGATGAGTGGGCTGCTGGCTTTTTAATCCCTCCTCGCCGCCGAATTTTGTGCCGTACTTGCCGACAGGGCCGCAGGTGAGCCTCGGCGCTTGCTTTTAATCTGGGTGAAGCAGGATGCAAACCCGCGGCGGGATAGAAAGACTTTGTAAAGATCTAGCTAATATTTAAGAAACTCTGCTTGAAAACTGCGCATAGCTTCTGAGCTGTGTTTTAAATGTTAATATTGAATTTGAAATATTGGAGGTGACAGATAGAATGCATGGTAATGAGATCCTTCTAAAGAAAGCTCACTGTTAATTCCAAAGGAAATGAGCTTTTAATTAGTGTCTTATCTCAAGTATGCCACCTTTTCTTTTTTCCTCATTTATATTGCTTGTGTTATTAGAGTTAAAGATCAGCTGGTGTCCCCTGATATGGGAACCAGTTGGCTGGTGTCACTTTATGAAATCTGATTTACAGACTCTTGATTACATGTAGCTTGTTGATCACAAAATAAATTGGTTTGGCCATGTCTTCAGGAGTTAGAATTTATTGTTGTCTAAAGTCGCACTTTTGGAAATTAAGATGTTCGGGGAATACCCATGTTGCTGCCCATGCAATATCTGCCATATAGATAGAGACTTTGGAGCATTGAATCTCGGCTCTTTCAGGAATGATATATTCCCTGTTCCGTTGTAATAAAAACCTTAACACAGAATTTTTGGAAGCCACTGTAAATGCTAAGCAGTAAGGTTAGCCACTCAAAAAAAAAAAAAAAAAAAAAAAAAACAAAAAAAAAAACCAACCCCAAAACCCTTTTAGGTTGAGCTTTAAAATGTATCTCCTGCTGACCTTGTTAAGGTTGAGAACAATAAGGTTTTTATTTGATTAAGGTTCTTTTCAAACAGGCTTTGCACAGCAATATAAGTTTAAGAATATGTAAAACAGCAGGTAAGATTTGTAAAGTTCAACAAGCCTGCATGTAGTTTGGATCCAGATTGAGAGACGTGTAGCTGATTTGGATTAAGGAGCAGAGTCTGCCTAACCTCAAGCTGACCTGAGCAAAGTGTTTCCACGTCCAACGTTTCTGCCCTGGATGTTCCCTGGAGAAGGCACTGGGGAGGTACCACGGTTCAGCTCTGCAAATGGGAGTGGTGGTGGTGACCTGCGTTGGCTGGGTTTTAGGGCTAACGCATAGACCCACGAAAACGTGAGGTAAGAACAGAGCTGAAGTGAGTGAGCGTAAAATGAGCTTGACTTGGCGGTAGAGCACTTGATCTTCTCGAACGTGGCGTGAACTAGGAAGGTTAACGCCTGGTTGAGCTTCTAAAGTGGCTTCATTCAAGCTCAGTGTTTTCTGTCCTCCTTCTTGCCATGAAAAACGAAGTCTATTCCGGAGCATTAGAGCTTTTTCTGTGTCCCTTGTAGGGTGCCTGTGAGTTCAGTTCAAGCTGTGCGTTTCAGTGAGAAGCCTTCTGAACAGGCGAGTTTGATAGGAGTGTCCCCGAGCTGGTCTAGCGTAGGAAATGGGGCTGTTGGTGCGTTTCTTTTCCTCTTTTTAATTGCATTAAGGTATGCAGGAAATTCCAGAAGGTTTTGAAACAAAAGGGGTTTAGCAGGAGGTCCTAGAGCCAGTAAGGCTGTGGGGCTTCCCTGGGAGGTGAAAATTCAGGATCTTTATGTGCACTTCTCGATCTTGGAGATACCACAGGTCGACCTCACCTTCAGTAAGCGTGTCTGGTACGTGACCTCTTAAACTTTGGTTTCCATGCAGAAAGTGAAATGATTTCCCTGTTTCTTCCTGGGTGTGGTTTTCCTGAAGAAGTGTTTTTGCTGTTTTCCTTCGCTTAGAGAAAAAAGGAAATCTAAACACAAACAGCATGAGCTTATTTTACCAGTTATTCTATTTAACGAATATTTGAATTTCCCATAGAAATCTTCTCAACAATACCAAAAAATACCAGTTAATTCCTGCAAACAATGCTTGAAGAAATAAAAAATTGTCTCTATCGGTCAGTCGAAGTGGGCGAATGTCAACCACGCTTCCTACCCTGCTTCGTTAACAGCCCGTTAGCTTGACTGCAGGCATTCTGTGCCATCCAGGCTGCAAAGGTAACTGTGGCAAGAAAATCATCTTTAAAAATCACGCCCTACAAGTGCAGTCTGTGTTGCTTGTGGTGGGATACGTGCTTACGAAGCACCTGAAGCTTTCAGACCTGCGGGCTTCCCGACCCGGGTGGTTTGTATCTCCATTTAATTTTTGAATGCTTGTGGTATTTGCCACATTTTTAGATAGAGTGGAGTTGTTTAAATGGACCTGAAGGTTATCCAGTCAGGTAACCTTCACACAAGATTTGATTTTACTTTTTTTTTTCTGCATTCATATTTTCCCTGAAAAGCTGTTGGATTGCCTTGTGTAGTTTGACGTTATACGAAACAGCTAGATACTGTTTTGACCAAATAAGGTCCAATGGATGGTTGCTGGCTTAATTTTCTTTCTAATGATTTGTTTTAAGCGGCATTTGAACAGATACAAGGATTAATTGTTAAATTGCTTACTGAGCTGACTATTTAAGAGCATGGTTTGCCTTTGCAACCAGTTGTCGTAAGCGAGCAAAGCGTAGTTAGTGAGCTGACTTGGATGTGTTTAATTGCTGAGCATCTGAAGACTTTAGAGAGAGAAGATGTCATATGTCTGCAGAAGCCTCTAGCAAAATCAATGTACTCTTCTGAAAATAGGATTCTAGCTTGTGGTCTGAAGTGGAGGGGCCTTTGAAAATACCTTTTTTTTTTTCTTTTTTAGTTGTCTGTGCCAGTTCGATTTATGCTTCTGCTTTTTTTTTTTTTTCTTTAGCATATATTGTTAAAAATGTCAACTTTGATTTTTGGGAAGTTGAGCTATGACTTCAAGATGTGTTTATTCATCAACATCTCCTGTTAAAAAGGTACCTGAATATGAAGCTGAATACAGAAGGCTGCTGGTTATGTTGTCTTAGCTGATTTTGTTAAGTTCTTTTAAAAAAAAAAAAAAAAATTGTGTTAACTGTACTGTGTGTCTCAAGCTGAAGGACTAATCGGCTCTTGCCATCCCTGCTGTTTAATGTAGGCTTTCTTAAAAACCCTAAGAAGCTTTCCTCTCCTCGTAGGGCTTTCAGATGTCTCTCTTCCTAATGATAAATGTCAACAAATGAGATCAGAGCATCTTCTGCTGCAGTAAGGAAGAAGTAATTTTCTCAACGTGGTTTGGTGTTTGGTTTTTTTTATATACTGTTTCTCCATGTAGCTGAGAAACCAAAATAGGTCCCATGCTTCGTACTGCAAAGAAAGCAAGCGTTTTGGTGATGCGTGGTTGTCAGTGGGATCCACTGGCTGCTCCGGGACTGTCTGGTTGTACTCAAAGGGAAAATACACGTGCAGGCAGGGCTGCCTGTGCGTGCCTGGGGTCTGCCGTCAACACGGGTGCGTGGCCGTGGTTTGCTTTGGCGCCGCTGGTTGTGAGCAGCTATCCTAACCATGGAAACACAGCCACAGAAACTGCTGGGAAGAACTTTCCCTAGGCTTGCGAGGTTTTCTACTGGTTGGTAATAAAAAATGAAATGAACAACGTGAACAGCGCTGTGGTTGCTCTGCAGACGAAGAAAATGAAGGACGAGACATCTGTGGAAGAACAGGGAAGGTGCTGAGTAGAATTGGAGCTGTTGTGATTTTTTTAATCTATTCTTAGAGTTGTGCAGCTCTCTTTCACGTTATACCTGGTTTTGAGTAGTTTTTTGCCTTGCCCACATGACAAATTTGCGCTGGAGCTGCCATACAGAAGCTGAATTTAGGTAAAATCTCAATTATATCGCCAGCCCCAAAACCGAGGTGTCGGAGATCTGCATGCTTTGTACAATGACAGCCACCTTCCTCCACATCTTAGAGGGTTTTGCTATATTTTCGTGCACTGAGTATTCTTCCAGAAAAACCTGAATTTCCCAGGAAGCTGAACTGTCAGAAAAGCTCCTCGCTTTTGGGTAGGTGGGAGGAACAGCTTCATCCTGCTCAGCCATATGTTAGTGGTAACTTAAAGCCAGCAGGGTTTTAGGATTAGAAAAGGGTAAGAATTTGGTCACCTCCACAGCCTGGGACTCCCAGCACTCCGTGCGTGGTGTACCGCTGCCTTTTAGCTTGCAAAAATGCTTCTTGACGCCTGTGGCCTCGTGAGCACCAGGCTATTTCTCACCCCGAGCACCCTGCCTTTGCCCCCCAGTGAGGGTGCTCCCCGCGGCCTGCTCTTGGGCTCGTCTTCCAGCCGCTCTGCTTGGAAGCCTGTCCCTAGCTTCATGGGTGCGTTGCCACCAAGGGATGTGTTGTTTGTCTTCTTTTAAGCTATTTTCAGCGCTTCCCTCAGCAGACAACGAGCTTTCTGCAAATCCCTGCTCTGTAGCTGAAGCTTCAAGTACCTGCCGTGCGTAGGAGCAAGCCACCGATGCCAGGGTCGGCCGGACCGTAGCACTTCTGTTTGAGGAAACCTGATGGAGGTAACTGGACCTTCACGCTGGGAGGCTTGGCGAGCCCCCGCAGCAGCGTTCTGAAGGCAGCTAAGCATGCACGCAGCGCAGGTTGTGCAGCAACTTGCCATGAAATCTCAGCTTGATGTGCAGTACCTTCACACTTCCATTGGCACGGTGGTAATTCGTAGCTTGGATGCCTGCGCGCAGTGAATCCTAGGTGGCCAAGCAAAGTAGGTCAGTTATTTTTAAGTGTTATGATTAATTTATAAATGCCATTATTTTCTAGAGGCAAGGTAGATCTAAATACTCAATCTTACGCGATGGGCGGCTGTTTGCAACAGAAAACTGGTGCTTCACAGTAAACAAACGCTTTTGCAAGGAAGAGCTAGAAGTAAGTGGAAAGGATTATTTTTAAGCTTTAAGCTTTGCATGTCTGGAGATTTTTCTTTAACATGAAATGGTTTTAGAACAGAAAATCTTTCGTGGTATGTAATGCTTCCAAAACCCTTGGCAGATGGGTAACTTTGTTTCCAAACATCAAATGTTTTAGCTGTTTAATGCCTGTTTTTAAGCATGAACAGCACTCTCGGAGAATGTTCATATTAAGCCTGCAGGGAATTAGACTTTTAAAAGAACTGTTTCTATTATGTTATCAGGAAAAGTGAAGAATTGTGGAAAACCTAACGCAACACTTGGACTCCTTTGCGTAATACACAAAATAATATCACACTGGGAAAAAAAAAGAGGAGAGGTACACTCGTGCCCTAGTGTTTAACCCTCTGTAGTTACTGAAAGGCGTGTATTTGCTAACCTCTGGTAGGGAAGTTGCCTTATATCAAAATAAGCTGTGCGTGCACACAAACACATTTTTTGACATGCAGTATCCAAAACCTTGAACGCTCACTGGTAGGAGTAGGATCAGCGCCTTGCTGAGAGGTGAGGATGGACAGATGCGAGAAAAGGTGTGCTTTTGGATTTAATGTCTGCCAGATGCTTTCCTCAATAGTCATGGGTCTTATTTCCACTAGATGTTTCAATAGAGGGCTTTTTTTATCACTCAATGTGTAGTTTATTACTGCTCTGGACAGGAGGTTATGTATCCCTGTTGGTATAACGTGGGGAAAGTCGGTCACAATACACATCTAGTCTTTAAACTCATATTTGATGTTTCAGCTACATCCAGAAGTAAATATTTGGTGCCTTATGTCTTACAGAATTATTACATGTGTAGAAGGTGAATTTGTTCTTCAGCTTTAAGCAGAGTGGGTCACAGAGCTGAGAATTACAATAAACACCAGCAGTGAACGTTATGCTTTAGACAAAGGATTTTGCACAGTTCTGAGTTTTCTTAGAAAGGCAAGTCTTGGCACCGGCGTTCAGTAACAGTAAAGTATTCTTGGTATTTGTGGACTGTAAAATTTATAGAGTAATAGATATGCAAATGGGCTGCCACAACACTGCAGGCTGTATAGTAATGCATAATTGTGACACATTTTTTAGCTATTTGCAAAAATTGGCTTTCTTGCAGGAGTGAGATTTATCAGGTTCTCACCTTTTTAAAGATATAATTCTCAAGTCTCTTGCCTAAATACGTTTGTTTTTTTGAAACATTTTATGGTATTGGTGGCTTGGGAAAATGAAAGCTTACAGATCATTCACAGAACCGCCACATTTTGATGGCTGTTTTTCATGTTCAGAAGACTTAAGGTGATGCTGCGTTTCTCATGACACTTACTAAATTGCTGCATCTCCTGACACCTGTGTTTATAAACAGGGCACGGTATCAGGCAGTCAAAAGTTGATCTGTTCAGTGCCTGGAAAACCTTGGTGTTCGAGCCCTGAACGGTCGGGTTGACTCGCTCAGCGTTTGCTAGGGGTATAGTGCTTGCAAGGTGCATGTTCTTGTGATGGTGGAGCAGCACGTGGGAGTTTTGGTTTTGCAGACTATTCTCAATCACGCGTTCCGACTTTGCCTTAAATCCACCTGTCCTAAGAACCTGTCTTGCATGTAAGTTTTTAAACCTATGTAAATGAAAAAAATACAACTATCGATCTTCCCCCTTTTTATAGCGCATGTAAACATTTGCATTTTCCCTGACACGGGTTACATAGCGTGCAGTTCTCATCCCACGTATTTTATACCGTGCACAGTCCAAGGCGTGCAGCTCATTGCATTTGCTTGGAGATGTATGCTGTAACTGTAGGCTTAATCCTTGCTGTGACAACTACTTTAAAATGGCCATCTGTAATACTCTCTGGTAAAATGCTTCTTGCTCCAGAAGGACCATTGACCAGTAAAACTTTGTTTTTTCCACCCCTCTAAGTAACCACAATTGAAACTGGTCCTGCTGGTTTCAGTCCTTACGTTCAGTTTCCATTTGAGCACATGGAGGTTATCTTGCCGAGGTACGACTTGTGATGCACTGCATTTTAATACTCACGGGATTGTTAAGAAGTTCCCTGCCTGCTTGACAGTGAATTTCAAATTTAGCGGCTGTAAAGTTGGCCACTTCTCCAAGAGGGTTTAGGCTTTCTTTGCAAAGTGTTGCAGCGTAAAAAATACCTAATGAGACACTTGGCTTGACTTGTGACATTGCTTTCTCCTTATTTTAGCAGCTGGTGTGACTGACAGTAATGCACATTTCCTCTTAAACAGTCTCCCAAAGTAGAAGGACTCCTCAGGGACTGGAGTGGGGTTTCTTATTCCCTCGTTCGTCTTTGCTGTCAAAGCAAACCCACCCGCGTCCAGCGTGCGGGATTGCGGAGACCCATCGAAACGGGAGTCGGTGGCAGAGGTGTTTCGCTGTGGCTGGAAAAGAGCCTGAAATTAGACTTTGGATGGAATGTGTTGCCTTTGCGACTGCTTGAGGACTAAAGGCAAAACTCGTCTCTCCCGGTCCTTGGAGGCGTTGGCTGAGCCATCCCCACGCCCTGCGCACGGTGGGTTTGTTCTCTCTTGGCATCCGAGTGCCCTCTGCTGGCACCGGCTCCTCTCCTGCCGGGGATGAAGTTTGCTCTATCGATCGCAGCAGGTCCTGTGTGATGTTTGATATCGCTTTTGTGCATCGCAACCCCGCCTTGCTACCCAAGTACAATTCAGTCTCCTGCTATTTGCAATCATTTCTCTTGTGACAGTTTTAAAAAAAAAATCATATTCCACCATTCTGCATTGCAAGCTTAGTGTTTGTCTAGCTGGGGAGCAGCGGTTTGCGCAGAGCCCCCGGCACCCTGCTCCTGCTGGCTGGGGATGTGTGGGGGAGGCTCAGGGGTCTGATGAGGATGGAAAACAGACGCTGATAAAACTGGTGCCGCTGCAAGAGCGAAGCTTATGATGCTGCCGCTGTGCAGCGGAGGTTTGCTGGGCTTGGGGAGCTGTGGGAGCTCCTCCTCGACTTTGGTGACCAGCGGCAGGCAGGTCCTCTGCGGCTAGCCTGGAGCTGTCTACAAAATAATTTAGTCTGACCCTATTTTTTGTAACCCAGCAGAACCCCTGCCTTGTAGGACAAGGAGATCAATCTTAAATGGGTGCTACCCCCGGCAAATAACCATTTTGCACTACATCGCGGTCAGAAAAAACAGTGTTGGGATTGAACGCTGGCATGGCAGCACTTGGGAGGGACGGTTTCACTGCCTGGGTGGCTCAAATCGAGGGACTTCCCGCAACAGCCAGCGCCGGGGTTAGTCAGGTTTAACCCCGTGGGCTTGAGTCAGGCTGGTTCCGCTTTCTATGGGACCAAAAATTCCCCTCTCACCAGGAATACTGGTGTAAAGCTGAACACTGCTGGTTAAATGAGCAAAAATCAGAATGGAACCCAAATCAGCTGCTGAAATGAATATTGATTTTTTTAAATAATATTGGGGGGGAATGGTACAGTCTTAGTGCAGCTTTGTTCCATGTGGGTTCAGACAATTAAGAATCCCACGTCTGCTTTGAATCTTTTGCAAATATTAATGCCGTCCTCCTACTGAGCAGTTAATTGGGTGCTATCACTTTAACCACCTTATTTAAATTGAAAAGCGCTCTTAATAAATGACGAATGTCAGCGTGAAACTCGGTGCGTTCAGCGCACTGAAAGCAGGCTGCTGTGCCTGCACCTCTTCTCCTCTGCCCTTTTCTAGCGGGCTGATACATAACCTGAAACCCGTGAGTCTTTGCTGGCCTTTGACATCAGGTTCCAGCTTCCACATTGCTCTTCTGACTGTCCGTACCACTGTCCTGTACAGCTGGGAGGCGACAGAAACACTGGATTATGGAAAAGACGTCTGTCTCTGTCTCGATGGATGGGCACAACACATTTAGAGGAGCTGTGTTGATAACGGGCGTTGTATGAGAGCAGAAATTCAGATCTTGGGGTTGATGGCCACGTCGGATGCCTGATCTGAACTATGTAACTTAAACCTGTCGGATTCTTGACTCGGATGGGAAAATGTTAAAACGCAGCTCGGAGAAGGAATTGTGCGTCCTGCCTGTGCCTGTAGATGTGGCTCAGTGTCAGAAATGTGCAACAGCTGGAAGCAGAGTAGAGATTTTTTTTCTTTTAATGATCTTGGGCTTTAGAAACAACAAACTGTCTTTTATAGATCACCGAAGTAAAACAGGCGGTCTTACTGCTCTGTTGAATAGGAACGAGATAAAATCCTCCTATCTGGGAATGAAGAGAAAATGTTATTTTTGTGGATTCATGAGAGCAATATGAACAAAATTAGTTAAATCGGTTTTGGACCATCTCTTCGGGATGTATCCTGACAGCCTTAGGACGAGATCCTCTTGCTTCTCCTACTGCGAGGCTGAGTACTTGGCTCCTCTATAGCTTTCGTTAGCCTGTCCCCTCTCCCGTCAGCTTTGCCTGCAGTCAAAACTTTCATTATCAAAGATGGAAAAGTCTTATTCTTTTATGTGAGGCTCCCTCCAGGGAGCATCTTAAAACTTTGTACCAAAGCTGGAGTTACGCTGTTGTCCAACCTTACCCTGCTCCTGGAAAGGCTGCACCTCCTAAGGCAAGCTCTGGGCAGTTACAAGTAGTCCTTTTTTATTTTTTCTTTCTTTTTTTTTTTTTTTTTTAAATAAAAAAATGAAATTTAATAGTAAAAAAAATTCATTTTAAAAAAGCATAGCAAATCCTTGCTGGTTTAATTGTGGTTTAGGGTATTGCGTTCCCACAGTGGTTTATAAAGCGTTAGGCTAAATCTAGAAACAGGATTTCATCTTCAGTTGGGAGTTTGGAACTGATTGTGTAAAATCTGCATGCTCGGCTCTTCATTTTGTCGTTTTGAAACCAGCACATGCCTATCGCTGTAACACCGTATTTAAACGCAGCAAGTTATTAACACGTTGTCTGATAACACTGCTGTGGTTCTGCTGAAATGGCAGGTTGCGAGCAAAGGCTTCTAATCGCCCAGTACATGTACTAATGACTTACCAAACTGAGCTGGAATCACTGTAATTTCAGAAATATAACAAAAGGAATCCAAAGCTTTGTTTCAGCGCTGAAGCTGAGTTTGGAGAAGTGAAGCTGAGTGGAGCAAGGCTTACGATGAAGCAGATGGCTCGAACCAGAGAGCAAAAACTTGTCTCTGCTGATGGCGTTATCATTTTATGCATGTATTCGTAAAAGCTCTTGATAAATCTGCAACTGTGTCTATGTGAATTTTGCCTTCAACCTGCAAGCCAACTGATTTTCTGCTGAGGTGCCTCCTGAGCAAGGCAGCACGTTGGGCTGCTGCTTCCCACGTGGCTTTGGGCTCCTCTGAGCGGGAAGGAGCCGCTCTCCATCCCGCGGGGCTGCATTAAGTCACTTGTGCCTTCTCCTGCTCGGTTTCTGTCCTCTCACCCTCCAGCTCCCGCAGTCCTTGTGGAGCTGGCTGAATGTCTGGCAGCGTCAAGATCTCGATCCCTCTTCTGAAGGTACCCGCGGGGATTTCTTCGCTGTTGGAGCCATGCCCTCGTCTCGCCCCCGGTGCAAGCTGTTTGCATGAGGCTCGCCTTTGCGAGAGGAACGGGGGTAACGCACCTGCTTGGCTGCTTCGTGCTCAGCCTTCGGGCAATCTCCTGGGTTTATTTCCAGGCTCTGCAGCTGTTCTTTCCGCAAGCCAGGAGCAGACAGAAACATAACTTGGCCAGATTGACTCCCCTGACTGTGTCCAAGCTGTTGCGGGGATGCTCCCTGTTTATTCTCTGATGACCGATTGTAAGGAACCAGCCCGGTCCTGCCCGGCCGGGGACAGCGGAGAGCAAGGGGACCTCTGCCCAGCACCAACCGCATCAGCGTTGAACAGGACTACGACAGTTTCTGGAATTTTACCCGTATTTTAGAGGGGAATTCTCCTCGATGAAGAATTTGCAGGGATATTTCTGCTGCCTATGCTGAAAAACAGGAGGAGTGTGCAAATCTAAAGTGTCAATGGGTCTTGTGCCTTCTAAGTCAAACATCTCAAACATGTTGGTCACTTTTAAAACTTGGTAGTGAGACACAAGGTAGAAGATTTGTATGGGCAGAATCCTCTAAACGGGTATGGTTTGGGGTTTGGGCAGGAACCGAACTTCTGCAGCGCTGGCTGTTTTTTTTTCCTCAAGTTGGGGCTGCAGGGCTGGTTGAAAATTGTGCCAAGGCACAGCCCCGTTGAAGGAGATTTTGGGCACCTTCGGGGGTAGGTTGGAGTTTGAGAGAAGGAAGCTGCAGTGTATGAAAAAGAGCCGATTCACTCCCAGGTAGAAATATTGACAAAAATAAGGGAGGTATTAAAAATCCAGAGGGTCCTTAGGAAGTGACTGCGGAGAATCCTAAGCCGTCATCTTCTTGGCGTGGGACACGTAGCACGTGCGTTGGCACCGTCCCTCGTGTGCGGAGGACTGTCTGGGATGAAAATATCGCTGCTTTCTGCTGTTAAAAACTTGTGTTTCTTCTCTGGGAGTTGTTCCCATATGACCAGAGTGCAAAATGGAGGAGTTCTCACCTTGCCAACTTGAAGGCAGTAGGATGAACTCTTAAATAATAAAAATAAATCTCTTGGGGGAGCCAAGTGAAGGGCTTTCTGGTAGATGTTACGTGAACGTACTGCGCCGTCTTTAAAAATACATGTTGTGTGTAGAGTGGTTCTCGTCCTCTGCCACCTGGCTGTAAGGAAAATACGTGTCGTGCTTTGTTGGTCGGATTTTGGCTTTGTTTGCTTCAGTTTATAAATAAGTGCCAAGAAAATGAGTATTTTGTTGTAAAGATGTTTTCAAGGCCGCGTATTTTATTTTTTTTTTAAAGAGAATTGTGGAAGACAAGCTGACAATTTAATGGTGCATGATGCACTAATAAAAATGTCTGTGTGGTTGCGTTTAATCCTTTAAAGGAGGGAAAAGAAACACAGCAGTTATCGGCATTCAAAAGGCAAGACGCAGGCTTAAACGTATGCAAAGCCTCGGAGAGAGGCTGAAGAAATGTACTGACTATGTTGCAGAAAGCTTCTGACAGGCACATCACATCTTTGAAAGTAAGATTTGAATTATTAGAGCTGCCTTTGTTTATTAAATTGAGCCTCCAGCGAGAGGATTATAGGAAGAAATAGCGTGCAGGCTCAAGTTGCGTTGGCCTAAATTTTAATGGGTGATAAAATTTCCTTTATTGAGCTAATTCGGTAAGAAAATTCAAATAGATTTTTGAAAAGATCCAGGTGTGTGTTGGATACCTAAAGAAATAGACTTCAAGTGCACAAATAAGCCTCCTTTTATGGAATCCGGTTTGCTTTTAGTGACGGGTAATCCTTTTAAAACAAGACTTCTTCGAGGCAAACTCCAACAGAAGAGTTTTTGTTTAATTTTAAATTGGGAATGCGAGGGAAGGATGCAGAGAGCTAATAAGAGAGTAATTATACACGCTATTGCCAAGTTGAGGAAGGGCAGAGACCATTAAAATGCCATTTTAGGAGTTAATTATATGGCGTTTCAAGTTGATGCCGGTGTCCTGATTTCTGTTTAATCCACATACAACATGTATTTAGGATGTTGTGTTTGTGACATCGCTATTTTGAGGGACTTTAGGCCACTGCGTTATGAAATACTGTCAAAAAAAAAAATCTTCCAGCCTCCATAGGGTTTGTGCCTGTTGGATTTGATTAGGAAATATGCAAAAGCAATAAAGGAGATGGAAAAACCTTAGCTAATATTTTGGGACCGGCACACATACCATAAATAAAGCATTGCAGTGGAATTTGGTTAGTTAAATCTCTTCTGAAGCTCATTTAATAATTCCAGAGCCTCTGCTACCGCTCGGATGTAGCCAGCCGTAATTTGTTTCAAGGTTAGTCTTCGACTTCTGTTTTATTAGCTTTTCAGTTTATATTCCTCCACTTGTGCAGTTTCTCAAGTGAAACTACATAATGGTTTAGCTAAACCTGGGATCCTTTAGATGGGGGCTTTAAATTGGAATTCTTCAGGAACGTTTAATGAAAGCTCTGCATGAGGCAGATGTCAGGATTTACTCTTCAGTTGGGGAGGATTGTGGTGGGGAGAGCAGATTAGGCTCCTTTGCAGTTGATGTGCTGCCTGGAGGAAGTGACATTTATGCTCTTGATCCTTCAGTGATTCTGCATGTCAAGAGCTGAGCCTTGAAATTCGTCAGCAGTGCTGTCTTAAGAGCAGACAGGGCTGAATAAGAGGATTTTTCCAGATAGAGGGGAAAAAATTCAACTCCGATGGCTGTTGCAGATCCTTAAGTACTTCAATTTTTCCTTTTTTTTTTTTTTTTTTTTTTTTTCATTNTCTTCACATCTCCCCTGTAGGAAATCGAGGAGGGGAATCACTTTAAATCACCGACCGATGTATTTTTGAAGTTGAAAAATCTGAGATGCGTTAGAATTCAGAGACCTCCCTTTGCTTAAGGTAAGAAAGGAGCAGATTCTCCCTGTTCCCTGGTTAATAAACGTCTATATTCTGTTAACTCGCGGGCTGGAGTTTCTGTAACGTGTTAAAAAAATGTTTAGCCTGCTGTCGATGCTGAAATGGTTAACGTTCCTGCAATTTAATAACTTGCAGCTGCAGAAGGCATATGGCTGTGTGTTTACAGGAGGTGCCGCGGCGATACCCAGGTTCAGCCTGCCCAGGGGAAGGGAAGCAGGCTGCGTAGCGCGGGGACTCCACCAGCTTGTTTGTGGTGCTCGGGCAGAGATGAGCTGGTTGGTTTTGTGGTACGGCTGAAGGGCTGTCATGCCTAAAACCTAATTTTCCGAGGTTTTTCTTGTCCCCGTTTGGACGGTAAGTAAGCTCGGGAACTTCTGAAGGATGCTGGGGGGAGGAAATAGGGTGGAGGGGGTGAAAAATCTCATGTCGGAGAGGTGGTAGTTGCATGAATTTCATGAAAGGTGAGACTTGGTGAGCTGTAGTTACGTTACCATGGTATCCATAAATTACTCCAGTGTGAGTGCCTGTAAGTATCAATGGTGAATTATTCCGGGTAAGGTGGTGCGTGAGAACAGGTCTGCATGCTATTAGCCTAGCTGTTTGTTTTTATGTGAGAAGTATGTTAATGACCTTCTTTTATATGTTGTATATAATTATCCGTGCTGTAAGCATGAGCTCGGCAGCACGGGAGAGGCAGGGTTTTTAACCTGTTGTACTTGCAGAGAGGCTTTGGGATACTATATAAAATACACGTATTAAACTGACGCTAGGCTTTCTGTGACTCTAATTTTCAAGTAGAAGTTTCTCCTCGTGTTAAATGCAGCGATTATTTTTTTTGTACTTAAACAGTTTCTTTACTAGTTGTGGTATATCTTGCTGTGCACAACTTTAGGAAACCTAATTCAAAAGGAGAGATGCCAAAGCTGGAAGGTAGAAAATCTTGTCTGGGGTTTGCAGCATGCCTCCTGTGTTACAGCTGAAAGATAAAAGCTCTTTCGGAGCTGCTATACCAGACATGTGATTTCAAAGCATTTCAAAATGATTAAAGGAAACTTTAAACTTCTGCCCAATAATTAATGCATGCTGTTCTTGTGTGTTTAATCTGAAACTGGTAAGTTTTATTTTTCAGGCTTTTGCTGCTGAATTTGTTCAGCTTGGGGTGAGTACTCCTGTGAATCTGCCGAGGTTTATTTCAGAACTTGATGTACAAACGTCAAGCCTGCACTGGTGTATGTGATCTGTCATTTCCAATTACTTTGTGCAGCAGGACTGTCTCGGGCACAGAATGTCTTAAATTCTCTCGTTACTTTTGAATGAGCGGAAAAGAGCATCTGTGTTCGCAATTAAAATCTTCAGTCAGAAGTAGGAAATGAATTTTTAACCGGACAGACAAACTTGTTTGGAAATTAAGGCGGTGGTTGCAAAAAAGCATCCATTTTGTGTTACCGCACTGTGCCTTTCTCTCCTTTGTGCAGCTGGAGTAAAAAAACAAACACACCGAATCCCTTGTGGTGGGTTTTTTTTTTTATCAGTTGCTTAAAATGTTCACTCTTCTATCACTTGCTATATTCTCCACGTCTACTCCTGAATTGTTTGACTTGTCAAACTCATCATCCTTCCCAGACTTTTTCAAGCTTAACTGATCGCAGAATATGCTGTTTATTAACATCAAGGCAATAGAATCCGAGAGAATACTCCTGTTAGTAGGGGAATAAAGTTTTGCTGCCAGGTTTTAAATATATATCCTCTTAAACACGCTCAGCAATCTGCTTATGTGAGCATCATGAGTTTTTCTATTTAAAGTGGAGTGATTTTTTTTTTTTTTTCTTTAGGATGAAAGTAGTTGAAGATCTCAATTGTGAGGGACAGATGAAATTAAGCCGCAGAAGCACTGATGGCAATCTACAAAGCTTTAATGTGTTAATGTAGTCTAGGCATTATACATATTTAGAAGCAGTCTAGATTGAATCCTGGAGAAAAAGCAGAGTTATTCATAGACTCCTGGCTTGATCGTGTTTTCCTGTAAGTGATGGATGGTGTGAAACAGTGGTTTGAAGGAGATGCTAAAAATTATTTTGCTGCTGTTAGAACTGTATCGGATATTAATTGCCCCCAAGTTCAGTATTGGTTTAAAAAAAATACGGGGGAGGGTGGTAGATGAAAGAATGACGTTTTCAAAATTTCCTAGCTTTGTGTAGACCTTTTTATTTTTTTTGCCTTCATGAATTATTCAAATTTTCAGGTTTGGTATGTTGCTGTATTTAATATGTTTTAAATGACATTGCATCAGTTAATACGGTGAAGGAGGAGATCTGGGTGGACTGATAATTAATCTGCCAGGGGGAACAGCAGCAGAGAAGCTGTTGACATAGATTGAACGTTTATTTTATACAAACAGAGAGCATTTTAGCATCTGCTAAAAGGGTATTTTGATAGACCAGGACTGAGAAGCTTTCTGGAGCCAGCGTCCCTATTCTAGCGCGTTGCCTTGACCCTGGCTGGAGCCTCTGGATGCCCTGCAATATAAAGTAATAATTTATAGGCTGTCAGTGGGGTTGAAAGAGAATTAAGAGTGAATGCATTGAATTTCTAGATGACAAAGGCAGCCTGTAGCATCCAGAAGAAAATAGGTTCCTATTAATTCTATTCTTATGCCTGAATATTGAACAGCTGTTGGACAGAAACTTCAGGAGAATACTCTGTTCCTGGCGATGGGGGGTGCGGGTACAGCTTCTTAAAGAAACTTTTACAATATTGGTGAAAACAGAATGTTCTGCCTATGCGTTTATTCATCTTGCTCGCTACTAAAGGCGCCGGGTTGCTACAGGCAGGAGCAACCCGCTGGCTGCACCTCGTGGTAAATACGCCCGTGGATGCCACGTTGTGTCTTCGACTTCTGCATCGGTCTGTCCTTCCTGTAACGTCTCCAGGTCAATATTGCCTTTCCAGGGTAGCCAGGGTGTTCTAGATTATTTTTGGAGGCTGATGCCCTTCTGTGAAGTCTTCTCAGTCCTTGTTGATGGCCTCAATTAATGCTTCCAGAGCTGGTTGTTAAATTAGCTTTTTCTGTAATAATTCTGTGATGGTTTCGTGTTCTACTTGTGCTTCAGTGGTGACTGTTCAGCTGTAATAACTGGGATGAAGTCTTTCTAGGTTGCTCGATCTATCTTATACTTAAATAACTGAGTCTGGGCATCTAGGGCACGTGCTGAAGTTTATGATCCCTTCTACCAGTCCACTGGTAGAACGCAGGTGGCCTCTAGACTGCAGAGGAGCTTGAAGCTTTTTGGTTTATATTTCTGCTTTGTGTTAATTAAGACTTCAGCTAACTTTTTCCTAGCAGCATCTGAAAAACTGTCATTTCAGAAGGTTGTTCTGAGCTCCGCTCAAACAAGGGGGGGTTTCGGTCCTGTGTCCATCCCGGCGCTGGCGATTCTCTGCGGCCACCTCCCGGCTCATCATACGCTTCTGGGATCTGATGCACCATGGCTGGCTGGAAGGAGATCGTTGCGGCAAGCCTGTTAATTGCTTCTCGAGTGACCTAGTTCCCTTGCTGGAAACAGATGCGTAAGCTTTCCCTTCCTCCTCCGTATTTTATGATCATGGTAGAGTCTAGATTGGCACATCCAGAGCCACTTCCCTGGCAGCGTGTTTTGTGGTTTTTTTTTTTTTTTTTTTTTTTTCCTTCCCCTCCAAGGGACCAGCTTCTGTCTGGAAATTTCCATAAGCTCGGTGTATTTTGTGTCGTTTCCCTGCAGAGGGGAGATGGGCTGTGTTTCGGGGGCTGTGCCCAAGCACGTTTCTCTGTAGCTACCGTGGAAATATCACATCACCATATTTTATTACCCTAACGTGGGAATTCCTTTTCTCCAAGCAGACGGCAAAATGGTGGTTTGGTTAATTTGTACCTACTTGAAATAAGTCACTAAATGTGCGTTAAAGCGCTCATTTATCAGGCCAGAGCGTATTACTGGTGGATAAGTGGTGATACTGGATTACAAGCTCAAAACCACTGAGGAACCGGGGAGATATCTCCAACTAAACCAAAACCAGACAAAATGTTAAGCTGACTTACAGCTGTTGGAGCCTGCAAATAACCAGCCTTTACAAAGGGGAGCGATGGCCATTTGCTCCGAGAAAAAGTTGCCCCACCAAGAATTTTTCTCATAAATTCTGCATTTCTCCTTCTCTTGTGCTGTTTGCTTGCAGACTTGGCTCGTAGGGTGATACACATCTGATGCTCACTGAGATGATACCGGGTGCATGCTGGCCTTTATTTGCCCAGTTGGGCACGGTTACATGCTGCACCCAGCCTAGTATTAGTCCTCCGTCACCGGAAAAAGATCTGCCATTGCAGTCAAAAACTGGTCTTTCAACCACGTCCTTCACAGAAGGTGAAACTAGTTTTTTTTTTTTTTCTTCTTGGAGAAATACACCTGGCAGAGGGGGTAAAAATCACTTAATTGTTAACGAACACTAATTACAAATTGTGTGAAACCTGCAACAAAATAGTGTTTGTTTTCTGCCCAGCATTTTGGGCTTCGTAAATTGTGGTCTTTCATAAGCATGTGGTTCTTCTCCTGCTTTAGTAGGTACCAGGTGCAGCAGAGATGCTTGTTAAATTCCACCACTGTGTTCTCGTTGCCCGAGGAGTTAATAATGCTCTGGGTGGCCTGACGGGAGGAGCTCCCGCGCTTGCTGCAGCTGCAAATCTGCCTTTATCTTCCTGCTGTTCCCGCTTTGGCAGAGCGTCTCTGAGCATCGCCAAGTGGTATAAATCGAAGTGAAACTGGCCCAGTGGCCAGCTGAAGGCTGGGAAATGTTGCCATGCCCTCTCTGAGGGTATCTTGCAGTTGCGTAAGGAGTTTCTCAACGGCAAGGGTTGTATCTAATGGAACAAAAGGAAGCTGAGCTAACAAGAAAAAAGGGAAAACAAAATATTTGTCGGTCATGTGTGTTAAGGAGGGTATCAAAGCTGGTAACCCGATGCGCCCAAATCAAGTTGTTGAGAGTAGCTCTTGCTCCTCTGCAGCCCCTAGCAGCAGGTCCCGGGCAGCTCGATGGTGAGCCCAAACAGCTTGCTCAGGGCTGGGGCATGCACGGGCTGCAGCTGGAGTGTGGGGGACCTTCCATCAACTGGGCACCTTCCTTTAGGCGTGAGGACCTCGGTAACGCCAGGTGTTGATATCGGGGAAGGAGGGGGAGGATATCCATCCGTCTTCTCTTTGGCAAAGCGCTCCTTAAATGCGACAAGAGAAGTAGGACGGCTTCCTGGTACTGCCAGGAAATATTCTCGACGCAGAGCGTTTTAGTACATTTGTTGCATTATGAGGCTTCCATTAGTGCCAACTAATTACGTGGACCGTGTTGCATTTGAGTTGCAATTACATTGACCGATGTACAATAATTAGCTTTAATACATGTTTCCGTGTGTAGGGGAGATTTAATTGCTCGCTGTTTTTTTGACAAAGATATTGCAGTTTTCCGTAATTGGGTTTCCCCTGTCTTCTGCGAGTGACTCTCGAGAAGTAGCGACCGCTCGAATAGGAGGATACAGCTACCGACAATTTCTTTGAGATGAATGTGGCATTAGCATTCTCTCTGGCAGCTTTGCTAATGGCATTTTGTACATCTTGCTCACAAGCAAATACTTTGTCTTCGCATCCATCTAACAGCATTAAGCCTTACAAGCGCGTTTCCTGTAAGGCAGCGCAAATGGAAATGCTTTTGGATCGAACCCGTTGGTCTGCAGTAAGGCGCGTTAATGGAGGTAGCCTGCGTACACGTCTCGATGGTTGCGGTTAACAGATTTTCTATCAATCCACGTGTTTTCCGTGGCGGAGCGGTGGCACGGCAGCCCACAGCCCTGTCTGCCTCTGGCTGTACGACGTGGTGGGAGGACTGCGTCGACGTCTTCTCCTCTGAAATATCAGGAACCCAGCTGCTTTGTGTCATGCCCAGCAGCTGGTGGTGTCAGCAATGCAAAGGGCAGAAGTAAGCAGTAGTTTTGGCTTTTCCTGCCTTTACTTAGGATCTTCCAGGCACCGTCTTTTCTGAAAATTATCAGCGACACTAGGAAAGAAATCAGAAACGCTCTATTTGTGTTATTAGTCAATGCTTATAATGTGTAGAATAGAAATGCTTGTAATGTGTAAAATAGAAATGCTTATATATGCACAGAATACTAAATGCTTGCGTTTCTGCTTAAAATGTTTACTTTGAAAATTCTTTTTATTTAAATTTTCAGTAAAGCTGCTAGCACAGAAATGCTGTGAATCGCTTTATCCCGTCTGTATGTGCAGCCTCTTCCCGCAATGCATATTGCTGAATGCGTTCAGCACAAACAGTATAATCAGCGAAACTATTGTTAATGCTTAATTGCTAACTGGATCTTTGCATGTTTGCAGAATTTTTTTGGCAATGCCGTTGCCGGTTGCTCGAAAGAAAAAACTCCCCACAAAGAGCCCACTTGTGAGTACATTATGCTTGCAGTGCTCCATGTGTCAGTGGCACAGCTATCATTAATACTACAAACTTTCTAAAATAACTAAGACGCAACAATAAAGCCACAACAAATATTAAATACGTACTAAATAACTTGTTATAACATTTCAGATAATGCTTCGAAGTGCGTTGCTAATAAACCATTTTTACAGTGGCGTGATGACTTCCATCTGTAGAGTGATTTAAGTGTCTTCATCTTAATAGCTCTTTTGCCTGTGGCGATGTTATATGGTCAAGATTAATGATGAGGTATAGTTTCGTTGTCAGGCTCAACACATTTTTCTTGATATATTTTCATTAGATTAATGACCTCATTGTAGGATAGACATAAGTTGTCTATAAAGCAATCGTTATGTTTGTATATAGATAGATTGATAAAGCTCTCCCCCCTTCGTGGTGGTTCTCCTTCTCCTTTCAGCTCCGCGTTTCTTGCGTTCATCATCCTGCAAGCTGGCGAGCAGGGATGCAGGACAAACGGGTGCTGTGCGCGCTGACTTTCACTGCGGTCAGTCTTCTCAAGTACTGAAGTTTGCCTCTCTTGCCTTCGGTGGAGAATAAGGTTTTGAGGTCAGCTCGTGCTGTTTCCGAATACTCTCGTCTGAATTTCCTATTTGTGGAACTGAGCTGAGTGTCTGAACTCTGAGGACGTTTCATAAAAGTCTCTAAAAGGGAGCCTGTTGAGTGAATTTTCATCAAGTGGAGATTTCCTTAAGCTTGTTGGGTCCTGGAGGCTTCATTCTGGATATATTTAGCTGAGGTTAAACAGTTTATATTTTCTTGTCTTTCTGGTCAAGATATTTTCATGTTGGTAAAAGCTCTTCTTCCAAAGAGGCAAAGCTGTTCAAATCTTGAAACACTTAAAATTTAACCCTTCTAACTATTCTGCAAATAATTGGTGTCTAACTATTTTGCAGACTAGTTAGAGAGGTTGAATTTTAAGTGTTTCAAGATTTGAATTGCAGAATATTTGCAGAATAGTTAGAGACTTCTGGTCTCTAGAGTATCTTCTAGTGACCTGAGCAGCTATAACTCTTGCTGTTCTGGGATGTAGCGAATGGTGCTAGTTGTTCGCTGTGAATCAGCAGGAGTTGACATAAAACACTATCATCAGAGGGTTGAGCCAAGATATTAAAATATTCTACTGCCGGTTTAAAACTGGAAATACTGTCTTTTTCTGAAATCTGTGCAGCAAACCCAGGTGTTTATAATAATGTAAAAATAGGTAAAAGCAGTGCAGATCATGTTTAGATGAGCTCTTTAGGAACTGCTGCTGCAAAATGTGCTCTTCCTTGCTTTAACAATAAAACGTCTTCTAGGAAATCCAAATAAAAGTATTTCAGGCCAGGAGGTAATATTTAATTGACTCCTCTCCTCTTCTTCCCGCTTCTTCCGTCAATGAGTTGCATGTTTCATGGTTTAGAACGGATGGTGTGGAGAGGAGCGAGAAGGTCAGTGCTCGTTGTGTAACTGGATGGCTGCGGAACCTTCCTGTGTCAGTATTTGCTGTTCAGTTTGAGTATTTGTAACTTCTGCCTTTGCTGTGGAGAATATCCTCTGCATGGATTTTAAGTTTCTGCCCCAGTGTCTTAAGAGGATGCTTTTTGCCATTGGAAAACGTGTGGTTTTGGGGGGGGAAAAAAAAAAAGCATCGGTGTAGTCGTGGCTACAAGTCACACTTGGAAGGTCGAGGGTGCTGGTCTGGAGTTAAGCATAGGAGCAGCCTTGGAATTGGGTTCATCTTCAGAATGACTGTGAAAGGGGTTTGGGTTGGCTTGGGGCTTTTTTTTTGCTTGCAGACAGAATTTTTGCATATGCTGATCATTTTGGAGATACTTCGTAATGAAGGAATTCTGAATTCTATTGGACTTACTTAAATTTTAGGCGGTTCTTAAAGCTTCTTGAAGATTGCTTTGCTTCTCCCCAAAATAGCTAACTTGATTGCATCCTTCCTGTTTGTTCCTTCTTACTTTGAAATCTTCCTTGCTATTAACTTGTGGTAGCGATGCTGCCTACCTTTGCCGGGGAGAGGAGGCACTGGGCGCGTTGATTTTTCACAGCAGTTTATTTAAAATAGAAAAAATCGACTCCTGATGCTGCAGAGCACAACTTGCATTGGAAAAAACAGGTAAACCACAAAACAGAGTTTCTTTTAGCAACAGGAACGGATGCATAAAGTGGTGAGGATTTAACCTATTTTGGAAAAGAGGAGAATATTTTCCTGCCGGTTCTGACTTGCTGTCCCAGTGTGTTGTGCGTGTGTGTTTGTATGAATACATATTCATACATTATTTATTGACACGGGAGCGGTTGGTAGTTTACGGTCCATTAGATTCAGTCTCGGAGTAGTGATCAAAGACCACGCATCTATCGCAAATCATTCCCTTTTACCTGAAGCGCCGGGGGAGACGGAGGGAATGGTGGCCTCTTTTGCAGGAAAACAACTGAATAAGAGAACTGCCTTTATCCTGCTTGTTTCATCTTAATAGCTGTTTTTGCGTAAATGGAATTCTAGAAGAAGTAGTAGGTAAATCTTGGGATTCTGAGGATTTACGTTGTGCAGCTTCTGTGAAAATGGCCCCCTCTTCCGAGGATGCTGAATGCATCTTGGCTGATTTAAATGGGGCTACTCAGAGTATTCAGTGTAAGCGTCAAGGTCTAATTTAACTCCTCTGCCCTACTGACAGGGAGCTAGGAGGACTTTGTCTGCGGCAGCTCTGGGCCGGTGCCTGCCTGGGTTTCAGCAGGAACAGCGGTTATGTGGATACAGCCACCGACACCTCCATTCCCCGCTGGGACGGGGGCATTGCTTGCAGGCTTCGGGCAGTGACTGTCGTACAGGCACGTGGTAAGAATTTGCAATCCAGAAGTGAAATTGTGCTCTTCCTGAAGTCTGTAGCAAAACTCCTGTAGGTTAATTTGTGTAAAGTAAGATGCAAGAAGAGAGTAGAAGAAAAAAAACCTTCGGGTTGGGGAGGTGGTGCAGAGAAGAGTCAGGAGGCAAAGATGCTTAGCTGAAGTTGTGCACATCTGCAGCCTGCGGTGGTGAAAGGGGTCTGTTCCTTAACCGTGTCTCCACCAGAATCCCACAGTGTTTTGATTCCCTTGCGTGGCAAGTTGCAAGCCAATAAAAAGTCTGCAACAAATGGAGCTGAAGAGGCAAAGCTTAAAAAATGTGTGCTGATTTCCTTGAGGGTTTGTCCTGCGATACGGCTTTTCTTAAAACAAACTGCCTGCTTGCCTGGGAAAAAGGGTAGAGCATCGCTGAGCACGGTCCTGCTCACAGTGAACTGGTATTTTTGCCTGAAGGAGACAGTAATTTTCTCCCCCACTACTCAAAGTATTTGGTATTTTAAAAAGCAGAGGAGATTCAGTGCCAGGTTAGCAATCCCGTGGTGCTGGGTGATGATGGTGTGATAGGTGCAAGGGCTTGGGTGGGCACAAACGTAATCCAAAAGCGTTATGTGCAAGTATGTCTGACAGCCAGGCCGTGAGCTCAGCTAATCTGGGGTGTTTGGAAGCGTTTAGGGAGCAGGGTTAGTTAGGAGAATTTATTGACAGCAGCTGCTTGTATGCTGAAATAGTTTTCAAGACGACATGGTTGCTGTAGGGGCACCTCAGCATCCTTGAGCACGAGAGCCTTTACTCGACGGCTGCATGATGTTTAGTCTGCCCTCCTAGCACTGAAGGTATTAAACCCCGCAATCCCAGCCCAACAGCAGCGCCAAAAGCCCCATCCCACTTTCTTTTTTTTTTTTTTTTAATGCGGAAATCCAACTGGGAATATTGCTGGAGGGCCTGCAGCTAAAGTTAATCCAATCAAACTAAGAGCCCGTAGAGGAAATAGAAACCATCGTGCAGCCGCAGACCAAAATCAGTCCGTGCTTGTTAGGATCGAGGTTGTTCCACCGCCGGTTATTTCCCTTGAAACACATGAAGTATCTGTCGTCCGTGTCTTTTGTTTAGTGATATTGCTAGGCACCACGGTTGACGCTAGGGCTTTTTGCATGAGACTGATCCCAAGAAGAAAAGCAGAAAGATTATGTTGTCAAGAGCAATAAGTTCGGGTTGCAGCTTTCTGTTCTGTGGGTTGCTCAGTATTTAGAGGCTGAAGTAATTTGAGTGCCACTTCTTAAAGAACAGCGAGTATCCTGTTATAAGATTGTAATTCACTGTATTGCAACAGGAAGAACAGCTAAAATCTGTCTTGAGAAGTGGAGCCAAAGATGATCGTTAGAGACTCCCTCTGGATTAACACTGACTGTAAATCCGCATTTGGAGCTCAGCATCGTCTCTTCGTAAATTCTTTTCTTTCCTGGATATAAGAAACTGCGGTCAAGACATCTTCGGTCCCCGAATTATTGAGGTGGCAGCGGGGAGGGGTCTGAGTTACAAAGGCTAATGGAGAGCAGAGTTTCATAAGGAAGAGCTGCTGTGTAGAGTCAGGATATTTGTGCACGCTTATGATTTCTGGGATTTAAGAGCTAGTTTTATTGCTCTGACTTAACTGGCCCAGCACTCATTGCAACTATTGCACGGAGAGCGGGCTGTGACGGGAGGGACTGCGCAAACTTCAGCGAGGCGGTGCTCATCTTTCATAGCAAGCCGAGGATTTTGCGTGTAGGCAAAGAGCTGCCTGCTGCACATGAACGTTATCAAAAGGCTTTTCTATCCAAATGGCGATGACGCAAGCCTCATCTTCTGAAGCTATTGTGAATCCAAGGAGTGTGGGGTGATTGCATCTATTTTTCTAGCCCGTGAGAAGCAATTCAGTGCAGCTGTCCCTCCGGCTCCCTCCGAGGGACCGAGGTCCGGTGCGTGCGAGGGCTGTCAGCGTGCTGCCGTTGCTCTCTGCGCAGAGGAGAAACCGTCAGACCCCTCTTTGCAAGGGTCTCCAGGACTCCCCGAGGGCAGCCGCTCGGGAGAGCAAAATCCCAACCCGCCTGGTCCCAGCCGGAGCGGAGCGGGCCCTCTCCTCGTCACGAGAAGGTGGCCGGAGGCAGCGAAAGCAGACTCTGTGGTGTGCTCCCACAAAAGTGAGAAATAGGTCTGTGGCACCCATGAGCTAGCAGGGCAAGTCAGAAGAGGCTTGATGTCCAGAGGCAGACCAGCAGATAATATTTGACGCTTTGGGAGCTGCTTGCTCACTTCCATCTCTTGCGTTCCAGGATATCCAGATGAAGTCAAACCTTTTTTTCTTCTTTTTTCTTGAAAGGCTGAGGCTCTTTTCTTTTTCAGGATTCAATTACTGTGTCATGAGGTTGAGCTAGAGAAGGGCAAATTGCTTTGGAAGAGAGTCTGAGAGTTTAATCGATCGTTAGGACTTTTTTGTTAGGTTAAGCGTGAGTTAACCTAAATTCGAAAACACAAACTGGAAAGATGTAGCTGCCAGAATGTACGCAGACCCTTTTTTTTTTCTGGAGTACAGAAAGCAGCTTCACTTTAAGCTGTTAGACATAGAGCCATTATTGTAACATCTATCCTCCATTAACTGTCTCTAAACGTTGTAAAGCACAGTGAATTTTTTTTTTCTTATTTCAATACAATTATTATCTCTTTACTAGTGAATGATGTGAAAAAAGGAGTGTCTGTAGGGGAGGTGTGGACACACTTCTGTGAGGCTGCCTCTCCTAAGGATGAACCACTTAAACTTGCTGAAGTCCCATTAGACTGGGATGAAATTCAATCAGCTGCTCCAGGAAATGACATAAATATTCCATTAAAACAAACAAACAAACAAACAAAAAAAAACCAAAAAACAAAAAAAACCCAAACCAACCAACCAAACAAAAAACCCCAAAACAAAAACGCAAACAACTTTGATTGTAACACCTGGTTTTGATACCCAAGCGCTGGAGCAGAGAGTATATGTGTAGGGACGTGGAATGGATGAGACCTGCCCTTGAAGGGGGAGCCGGGGAACACGGCTTCACAAACCACGAAGCGGTGGTGTGGATCCGTCCCTGCTGCCGTGCCCTGAATCGCCTGCGTCCCGGAGCGGTACCCAAAGCCCGTCAGTGTTCTGGCTGCATCTGCAAAAACACCCAGCAGAGCAGAAGGGTTATTTCATATCTTGCAACTTGTAAACCCTTTCCACGTGTATACCCATCCTGTTGTGATTTTTTTTTTTTTTTTTGGATGACAGCCTGTCGGAGTTTAATTTGCAATGCAGTATAACCTCTAGGTACTTTAAAAAAAAAAAAAAACCAAAACCAAACCAAAAAAAACCCCAAAGCCGTGCTGTTTGGTGGGACAACTTCTGTCTTCTCATCGTGCAGTTTGCTACTCCTGTCTGAATAACTTCCATTTGCTGAATTTTTCTTTTCCAGACCACTTTCTTAGCTTATTAAGCCTCCTGTTTCCCACTGTACTTGCAATGCTTTCCTAGCTTTGCAGATTCACTGGATGATGGAGACAATAATCACTGTTAATAGAAAGCATCGACCAGGAATGGGAAAGTCCTACAGACGATGCTCTGTGCCCTTCCTTCCCTTCCCCTGCCCTTGGTGCTTTAGCTGCTGCTCCCTTGGTAGCTGGTGATCTCCAGGAGCAGTCACTTCCCCGGACCCTTCCGCACCCACCGGCTGGAGCAGCCGCTCGTGGACAGCATCCGTCCGTGCCTTGCCTGTGAAAATGCCGCGTGTTAATCGAGTTTGATGCAACTCGGCGCTGCTGCTCGTGGTCACGGAACACACAGCGTCGGGACTTGTTCCTGGTGGGATGGAGTTGCTTCTTAGGCTTGTTTGTGTTTGGTTTAAAAAGTGTAGGTTTAAATCATGGATAAAATACTCCTGTCTACAAATGCTAGAAGGAGTGAGATCCTGGGTAAAAAAAATATTGGGGTAGAATGCTTGTAAAATGTGAATTTCCTTTTCAAGCAGGGATACGCATAAAAAAGTCACAAAAATGAAGAATTTGGCACTGCAGTAGAATTTTAACGTCTGGTATTTCCTGCCGTCTTTAAGAATGAAGTCTGTTGTTTGCTCCAACTGGCAAAACTATTTAAACTTAGACGTGGCCTTCCCGAATGGGGCTGGAGAACAGACAGGCACGGGGTGTCCCCCGCCGGGTCCCTGCGTCCCATCTCTGATCCTGCGTTGTGGCTCTGGGCCCCCGGAATAAGAAGTCTGAAGATTTTGCAATTCTGTGTCTTACAAAGAAAAAGCTGTCCTGACTGATCAGCCTCAAAGGATATTTTGTTTGCTAGAATTTTAAAGCTACAAATCCTGCCAAGGCTGTGTTAGGTTCTGTGCTGGAGGTACGGGTCTATAATAATTGTCGGTATGCATCCCGGTTTTCTTGGAAGCGAAGAACTGAAGGAATCTCAGAAATCAGAACACAGGAGCCAGGGACAAAAATATTCCCTCTCTCCCCATGCAACAGTTCTTTGCACTTTACTGACCCGTGTCTCTTCCTGAAGAGAGAAATCTTCTCTGAAAACATTTTACCTCTTCTCAGCAGTCATTCTGATGTCTCCTCTCATTAGTAATTTTTTTTTGTCTATTGGATGTTTACTGGTAATCACCTCCCGTACTTAAAAAATCACTGTCATAGCTATAGAGAGTAATTCACAGCCAAAGCAGTTTGCTATCAAATAGCTTTCAGCATGTTTTTATATCACCTCTAATTTTATTCTGCCCTCCTTTTTCATCAGCTCTTCCAAGGAGCTGAAAAGGAGGATGAAAAAAGGTAAAATAAAAGGATCTCTCTATCTTATGCCTTATTACATGCCTATATGCATTCATGGGCTGTATTAAAAAAGAAAAACCCCAGAATTAAAGTTACTGTTGCGCCTGATGTAAAAGCTAGCTCAGCCTTTGTGGCGAACTTCAATAAAAACAGGATTTGTGCGTTATCTTGGTCTCCCCAGTACCCAGCACTGCTGCCTCCGAGTAATCTCTGGCGTGCTGAATATGAAAAAAATCTAGAAACAGAAGGTTTCCAAACACATTTGCCAGGGTTAATGCCGAGTCTAAACATAAACTCTGCTGGGACAGACTGTTATTTGGAGAATGAAGTGCCAGACAGAGCTCGATTTGAAGGATTAGGAGAAGGAAACACAGCACCTCTCTCCAGAAATAGACGGCTCGTGGATCGGAGCCCCCGCTGCTGGGTCTTTGCTCTTGTGCCTCGACCCTGGTCCCCGTTATCTACAGCTTGGACACCGTTACCTGGTGCGTATATTTTCACGTATGGATCCTCGGAAAGCGGGGCCGTGCGCAGGCACGGCTTTATTTCGGCATCAGCCGCGCTGGGTTACGCAGCCAGGCTGCGTCTAAGCCAGGCTCTAAAACCCAGCGGTGGCCGGCGCCGAGGTCTCTGCCCCCTCCATTTCTTGTTCAAACCAGCATGAAAGGAAAACTTTATGCTTTACGTTGCTGTTTAGCTTGTGTTTACCAATATTGAGGTGCAGCCACTACTAATACATTACACGATGTACTTTGGGGAAAAATATTTTCAGTGGTTTTTTTCCTAAGTGAACACTATGAGAAAATACCCACGAAAGCAATTATAATCAAAGCTTCAAAACTTCCTGGCAAAATCCCTTTATTAAAGTTTTTAAGTGACATTGCTTATTGTTGCCCAGGTCATTCTCTTTAGAAATACTTAGTTGAAGCAGCAAAATTTCGCTGAAACCTTTAATTCTGCAGCTGAGTAAGTACCGTCAGTAACTCCTTCCCGGAGAACCATCTGTACGCAGTGCCAGGGTTTGCTAAGCTGGAAAAAGGAGGCATTTTTAGCCAGTTCCTCTAACTTTAAACAGATTTTATTTATATTTCTGCTATAAACAGTGTTGCTTCCTTAACCTCTGCTTTTTGCATAGTGAAAGAAAAAGCCAATGAAACTGTACCGTCAGAAATATGTAAGAGTAGAGTTGTGAATGGTTTATGGCAATAACAGTGAACCAAAACTGGGGGGTTTTGGGCTTCCCAGAGGTTTGAGCTTTTGGGGAGCCCTTGGAAGCAGTGCACGAGGGAACTGCTAATGCATTTACTGCTGTGACACTGGCCCTTGCTGTCTTGCGTATCCATCGCTTACTGGAAGATAAGTCACGAATAACCGCAGAAGTTACCTGAAGCTCGCTAGCGCTTGCCAAACAAAAAGATGCTCTCGTGAAGACGTTGGACCATGTCTTCGAAGTTCATCTGCTTAAAAGGAACTGCGTGGAATTGTTAGGGCGAGGTGCACGTACCCTCCAAAGTCTCGTGCCTGCGCCTTTCAAATGGTGGCCGTGTTCAGACTAGAAGGGTTCTTCTATTTTTATTTGAGGGCTGCATGCGAGCAGGCATGCCAAATACTTGCCAGCTGTCCGAGTTGTAATTTGGAGCACACTTTGTATTGAATTCTTGTCGGCGTTGTAATGAGTTGGCAGCAGAAGTGCCTGCATCTCTGTCCGCTGTTACTGTCCGTGAAACCCTGCCGGGAAAGAAAACACCGCTCCGTCTTTCCCACTGAAATGAACGTTGCATATCGGGCTGCTTAATGGCAGGAAGAAAACCATGATGTCCTAAATAATCAGGATTTTTTAGTGGAAACTCCTAGAGGGAACCTGGTAGGGAAGAAATGAAAGGCACAAAGCGAACTCAGGGCTTTCTGGGCAGCAAGAAGAGCCAACAGGTCTAACACGGCGGGGGTCACTGAGCTGCGCTGCCGCTGTTGGCACCGGGGTAAAAGATTTTCCTTTTCTGTTCGTGTAAAAGGTCTCCCAGAGCATATGCTGAGAGCAAAACAGGCAAACACATTTTTTCAGGATGAAGGAAGCTCACGCAGCTTTGGCTGCTCGATACTTAGAGCCTTTATTTCCCAATTCATTAGGAAAGCAAAGGAGATGGAGAGCGCAGCTGCGAGCTGGCTCGGTGTCGTGCCTGGGTGACGGCGTCATGTCGTTTGGTGAAAGAATTGGGTTGCAGAGTGTAGCTGCTAATGTGGATGTAACTGCACGAGACAACTTTCAGGCAATTCTGATAAGCCAGTAAAATGTAAAGCGATAGTGAAAAATCTCGTTTTGATCCTAGGTTGTGTGTTCATGTTGCATTAATTTCCAGGGAAAACACATCCGCTTGTGAAATCGGCAGGAGCGATGCTCTGCGCCGGCAGCCAGGCAGCTCCGCGGGTCCCCCAAAAAAAAGGGATTTTTTTTGATGTTGCCTCCTCTTTTCAAAAATGAGGGAAACCAAGCTTCAGGCTTTGCATTTTAGTTCATCCAGTGTACGTTTGCAACAGAGACCGGTGAGCAGTAAGAGATCCAGGTGACTTCCCACAACTGGATCGGGGTAGCCGTGCGTGATGTGCAAAACTTGTCCAGAAGCGGGCAATAATATCGGGCTGGGTAAAAGAAGACATGGCTTTTCTGTTTTGTTATTGCTGCTTTGTTAAGCAAAGAGTCGATGCTATTATTTAAGTTCTGTTGCTACAAGCCACAGACCTGCTAAGATACATAACCTCGTGATGCAAGGCTAGATGCTTTGTCCTGCGTTGTTGTGGTCTGTGCACCTAAAACGCGGGGTTTTTGTATGATTTATAACTCCAGCCTAGAATTAGGTTGGAAATCCTGTATCTGTGGCTTGAAAACCAGGTTTGTTTTGTTTTGTTTTGTTTTGTTTTCTCTAAAAGACCCTCCAAACTTTACTCCAGGTTTGTAGGTTTGATAGCTGTTCACCATGCCGTGAACAGGGAAGCAGGAGGGGAAAACTCTGCTTTTTTTGTCTTACCACCCTTAAAGATGTACGTGCCTAACGTTGAGCTGCAGAAAGGGATTTCCAAAGTAGATAAGTTCTGACTTTTTAGAGCTAAATAGACCATGAGTTATGTGGCTTATCATCTCTCCAGTGGCACGATCAAAATTTAAATTACTGCTGCTGTGCTGGATCGGCCCTTGCATTAAAGGAATTTGGCTTTACGTGCTGGCCTCCAGCAGCAAGCTTGGATCTGAGCAACGAGTTCCCAGGCAGCCGCGCGGCCGTGCAGAGGCTTCAGCTCCGCTCCGGTCCCCTCTGTGCCCCATGGCATGGACGCTGGGACCCCTGCGCCTTCAGTTCAATACCGGGCTGAACATCACCCATCTATTTAAAAAGCGCGGGCTGTGTTACTGTTTAAATGTGTTATCTTTCTTTTCCTTATAATTTGACCATTCCTTGACTGTGGCTTGCATGTAAAATACCTTCCCACCTTCAAGATAAAGGTTATAATGATTTAACCAGCTGGCAGGTACCGCAGGCTTTCTGTCAGCAAAGTTGTCTTAGGAGATAAATCAGCACATCGGTCCATTAGAGATGGTGCTGCCAAAACCACGCGTGTTCTTCGTATGTTCGCACATTTTCACAATTACTCTGCGTAACAGAGCTGGTACGTGGGTGTTTGGGGGTACGATGTGTTGTGAGGATCACAGCTGGAATTGCAGCTGTTAAATGTTCTGTATCGCACTCGTTCCGATAAGCAGTTACAGTAACTTTTGGACAAAAATAACTTCTGAGCTCAAATGTTTGTATTTTCGTTAAGGCAAATAGTTGCAGTGAAAACCATAGCTCTGCTCAGCGAGAGCAGGTACCCGCACTTCCATAACACGCGTATGCGAGGACTGCTGCCAGAGCGGGGATGGGGATTTATATCCATTTAAAATTTTGCCGCTCTCATTCATCAGTACAAAATGCTTCTCTTTTTTTAATAAGTCAGTAACAAATAGGAGCTGACACGATAATGCAATAGTTGCCAGCGCTGATGATTAAATGTGACCTGTATGGAGACTGCAGGACTGGAGAAGCTGGTAACAGAGATACCGCGGAGGCTGCTTTTAAGGACAAAAATGGTGTTCATCAAGGTATTTCACTTTAGGTAAAAAATACGTGGCTTATTAATGTCAATAATTGGTCAAATTACGCCCTTATGAACCCTTCAGATTACTTGTACTCCCTGCAGCTGAGGATTCGAGGAGTCTGAATGCTTCGTGTGCGAGCTGGCTTGCTGTCCTCCTCCCCGTGCCACTGGGGTACCCTTCTCGGATGGGGGGGCTGAAGCATCACCCCTGGGTGCCCAGCTCCCGGGGACCCCCCAGCTACTGTGGGAGGGGGAGACGGGACCTTGGGGAGGATGAGGAGTGAGGAAGGACATGTGCTCGCTCTTACTCTCTTGATGTGAAGCCTGCTTTTTCTTCTTCAGGGCTGTGGTCAGATGCCTCGTTACGAGGGAGTTACTGATGATCCAGAGGAACAAAACCATCCAATTGCTTGTTCTTGCCAGCCAGGCTGCACGGTGGGATGGAGTAGATGATGTGTCTGTGCCCACAAAGTAGTAAATGCTGCCTGTAGTCGCCTTATTTAGGTGTTTTTTGCTTGCCCTGAACGATTAACCTACAGCGAGACCTTTCCTGACAGTCCACTCGCCGCGCCTCACCAAACAGCACTGTAAAGAAAAAGGTGTATGTACGGGGCTTCCCCTGTTCGGTTTGTGGTTTTGTTTTTACTTGATGAAGACAAATAGTTGGAACGACGCACTTTACATTGTTCGAGGAAGGCCATAACGTGTTGCTGAGCAGAAGAACCAGCAGCTCGAACGCCTGTGCCTGGCAGGGCAAGCAGAGCACGTACCTGTGCCAGCTCCTGTAAGTTCAACGCAGTTGCAGTTGGTTTTTCCCGTAGGTCCCAGGATCACTGTAAAGCAGAACCAGCAGTTCAGTTACTGCTCAAAGTTGCTAAACCTCACCCAGGTCGCTGGGGTTGTTCGGCGGGAGTCCCTCAGCCCCCTGAGCCAGCAGCGTGCCCAGGTGGCCAAGAAGGCCAACG
>VYZW01013339.1:3372-13618 GCA_013401315.1 Balaeniceps rex
ATGTCAGGAATCCTGAAGCTTTTCCCCTTTTCCTGGCTGCCCACTGATGTGAGTGTTGGAAGTAGGTGGAAACTAAACATTCTCGTGGTGAAAAATCAATACATGAAGGGTTTTTCAAGAAAAAGCAATTTTGCTTAAGCTATGACGATGTGTTAAGAGTGACTAATGACTTCCAATCATAAGATATTTACTAGATAAAATGATATGTTAGTAATTTTCATGATTTTTATGTCAGAGGTTTCATTTTATATATTCTTTTAAACCCACCATTCTATTTTCAGGTATATCTGAATGGAGCTGAAAGCCTATCCAGGTCAACTTCCAAACATAACCAGTAATTCTCTACAGAAAGAAGAATCTGCAGAAATGCTACTTTGGAAAAAAATTATCACAGGTACTACCATAGCTTTAGTGGTTAAGTTTCTTTCATAACAGTTCTTCCACATGAGAACAGTGATTTTTTTCCATGAAACCAAGTTACAGTTGCTTTCTTCTTTTTTTTTTTTTGTTTTAAAAGTGTATTTGTTGTCATAATATATGTCAATGCTATGGTACTCTTTCCAAATGCAATAGAATATAACATAATGTAATTTATCTTCTTGGAAAGTTTCAGACTCATACTTCTGCTTCCTATCACTGAAGAGCTTGACAATCTTTTGTCATCTGCTTAGAAATCCAACTTCTTCATTTTGTTGAGATTGAGATCACAGAAAGACTACCCCAAGAAAACCCCATTTGTCTAAGGAAAAAGGTCAGAATACAAAACATAACTTCTAACCTTGAGTTAGTCTGCCCTGAGGAAATTTTTCTTTGATTTCCTTTGATGCTACAGTAATTTCTTGTCTATGCAAAGGAGTTCCTTGTCTATGTAGCTATAAAACTTCTTGAAAATGACCCAAGGCTTTTCCTTAAGGTTGTTTCTCTCAACAACTCTGACTGTGGAGTCAAGAAGGGAGGCAAGTCTCACTATAACCATAACAAGAACTTTAGGTACCTGAAAACTTCTGTTTTGAAAACAAAGTTCCCTCAAAGTTAATTCTGAGCAGGGCTTTGAGAATTCCCCTTAATTCCTTCCTTGGGTACTCTTGGACCCTGATTTATGAAAAGAAATGGCTTTGTCTTGAGTTGGCTGATTGATTCACCATTTCCCACTTACAGCACTGACTCAGTGATGCATGGATAGCTGAATTGTGACTTGGCATCTGAACTGTCCTGCAACGTAGCATTTAAAAATAGACTGTCGCTGATTTCAGTTTGTCTTACCATCCAGAGCTGGCCAAGCTATGGTGTTTCCACCTGTCAGTCTGAACTTTTAGTCATTTTGGGTCTGTCTGTAAAAGACTCAGAATACCAGTTTCACTGACTAAAATGCCACCCAAAATCAATGTGTGAAATGCTAAAGCAGTATTACTATGTACGAAGGCGAACAGCCTTTTCAGCCCCTCCCATGTCATTGTGGCCATAACTTGTTTCACCCAGAGTCTAGTACTGTGCTATCCTTAAAAAACAAAAGTGTATTGTAATTGAAACAATGGCAATCCATTGGAGAATCTGTAGAAAATCTTTAAAGTTTGGAATACTCTATAGACATTTTCAAGTAAGGCAGTAATGTTCTTAAAAATGACATTATTATTGATTAACTAAAATGAATGCCAAATATCAATGAAATCCATTATTAGGAAAACATCAGTTTGGCTGACCTTCCATCTTTACTGCATCTCAGCACAACTTGTAATCAGGATGCAGTAATAAAGGATGAGACAAACCAATCAATCAATTGATTGTAATACTGAAAAAAAAGGAGTCAAACTAATAAACCCAAATATTTTATTGTTTTTTTCCTGGGTGAGTAATGCAATTCATAAAAACTATTGCTATAATCCTCCCTCAGAATTTCTATGTTAAATCAGAGTGGAGATTTATCTTACCAAATATTACCTGTTTCCTGTCATGTACTCCGCCTTTATTTTGACCATGCAGGAATCTCATTCACTTTGTTCCAGGACCACAATATTTCCTTTCAGGGTGTGCAAGCTATCAGAAAAGAATGGTAGTATAATTTTTAGCAGTTATGAATTATTTCTGCAATGAAGAGAGAGATTTGACTTAAGTCAGTAAAAGCTTTGATACTGTTTATAAAGAGAAAGCTTTCAGAAATTATTTCTCATTAAGATTTTAACAGCCTGTAATAATAAACCTGACCATATTCTTCATCTTTCCTTTTTTAGAAGATCTAAATATTTTATAAGAAGGTTTAAATAATATTTTCTTGAGAAAACTGACATACTTATGGCATAAATGACCTTTCCAGTAGATGTTTTATCTCTGACTGATGGATACTAATTTGTGACATATAGTGAATATCTCATAGGTTTGCGTTCAAAGGATGAAAACCTGGCTCCATTGAAATCACTAATTCAATAAGCCTAGAATTTTCCCCTCAACGCCTCAACATACTATGAGTCATCATAACCATACAATGAGATTTTTTTTGCACTCGTGGTATCAGGAGAAATACTGCCAACCTTGTCAAGAGGTTGCTGTCAAATCAGACAGCTAATCTGCAATGCATTTCCTAAGAATTATACCTGCAGGTAGTTCCTGTTCATGATATTGTTGGTTTCTGAAAACAAAACTTTCTTTTCTTTAGGTTACAGCTTTGTGAAATACTGTGTGACACAGGTGTGGAAAAAACAAAAATATGGCATTTTCTCAATAAATTCTAGTAGAAGATTTATTCTACAATTTTTGTTTGGTTTTCTGATTCTCATTTTTTTCCTGCTTTAATGTATTTCTAGGCTAATTAGCCTATTTTCCAAACAGGAAAATTTGCATACTTACAATACTTACTCTATGCATATGAATGTGTTGCAATCCTTCCTAAATGGCTATACCTGTAGCAGTAATATGTAAGAAGAGAAACTGTTTGTTTTTCACTCCCAGATACCCAAACACTTGGCACTACATGAATCATTAAAATTAATGGAGACCTGAAATATTGCCAGACTCTTCCTTTCATTGTTTAGGGCTTGTTTCTGCTCACAGTGATTTCAGCTGGATTAATTCTGCCATTAACTTCGAAGTAGAAGTAGGTCCTTAGAATTATCTCATTTTTCCTGAAGTTTTCATAACAGATCACTTTGCTAATTGAACCATGTCATCTTTTTATTTTTGTGTTGTCCATTTCTTCAAGTTTAATTATTGAACTGGATTGTTGAATTCTGTATTTATGTTCATGATGTTTTTTTGTTGTTTTCTTTCTCTCAATTTAATGGCTAATTCAGTGTTGTATTCTCTTTAGTATCATAGCTTTCCTGTCAAAATAGCTCAGGTACATCAAACACTTAGTTTCTTCTACCAAGTCATCTATATATCTGTGTACTACTACCCACAGGTAAAATACCTTAGCTCTTACCATGCACACAAATGTTTCTACAGCTGAGGAAATTTCAAATGTTTACTGAATGAACCATGGCTAAATTGTCTAGTAATGTTAAACAATGATCTAATGTGGTTCTTGGCCATTTTATCATGCAGTCAGATGGGACACTCATAGATTCTTGGCATGTCAAATGAGCAACATTCTTACACCTTTGAGCAAAACAATGTAGACTGTGCTTAATGTCACATCCACTGTAAAAAGACTCAGTAATTTGGACCTTGGACATTTGGACAATGGCAACAATGTTCTGTAGTTACACTGCAGAGTCATATTTCATTCCCTCAGAATATAGTTTTAGTACGTTTTCCTGCAGTTAAAAATACAGACTAGAAAATATGTAACTTCCATTTTAATTATGTTACCATGTTAATGGTGCCCAAAATCTGAACAATATGGCATCATTATATTAACTTTGTAAAGGATCATAGAATTTTAGTGTGGAATCAATCTAATTTTATCATTCAGGATCCTTAATGAGCATTAAATAGGGGTGAAAAAGATTGTAAGATAAACTTTGAATTAGGCTCTCTTCTATTTGGGTTTCAGAAAGAGCTCTTAAAAGAGATCAGATTTATCACTTTCATTGCAGCTTTGAAGCAGCATTACTTGGCATTTCAGACCCAAGTGCCTTTTCTTTCGACGTAATTACATTCTGTGACCCTTCTAGACTATTCAGGATTTCTTTTGTGAACAAATCATTAATGAACCTGTAGTTTATATATGGCTATGGTGGTGTTACCATGCCAGGACATTACATCATTAAGAGAAAAGATGTGTTTAAAAATTTTTTTAAAAAAAAGTTTCTTACATAGCACAAAAAGGAATGATGAAAAATTAAACAAAACAATGGGTGTATGTCGTGGTTTAGCCCCAGTCGGCAACTAAGCACCACGCAGCCGCTCGCTCACCCTCCCCCTCCCCGGTGGGATGGGGGAGAGAATCGGAAGGGCAAGAGTAAGAATACCCACGGGTTGAGATAAGAACAGTTTAATAATTGAAATAAAATAATAATAATAGTAATAATAATAATAATAATAATAATAATAATAATAATAATAATTGTAATGAAAAGGAGAACGAGAGAGACAAACAAAACCCAGGGAAAAGAAAACAAGTGATGCAACCGCTCACCACCCGCCGACTGATGCCCAGCCAGTCCCCGAGCAGTGATCGCTGCCCCCCGGCTAACTCCCCTCGGTTTATATACTGAGCATGACGTCCTATGGTATGGAATAGCCCTTTGGTCAATTTGGATCAACTATCTTGGGCTGTGCCCCCTCCCAACTTCTTGTGCACCTGGCAGAGCATGGGAAGCTGAAAAAGAAAGTCCTTGACTAGTCTAAGCATTACTTAGCAACAACTAAAACATCAGTGTGTTATCAGCATTCTTTTCCTACTAAATCCAAAACACAGCACTATGCCAGCTACTAGGAAGAAAAGTAACTCTAACTCAGCTGAAACCAGGACAGTGTGGCATTGAAAAAAATGGTTTTGACTGTCATTTAGAGTAATCTTCATAGAATCATAGAATGCTTTGGGTTGGAAGGGACCTTTAGAGGTCATCTAGTCCAACCCCACTGCAGTGAGCAGGGACATCAACAACTAGATCAGGTTGCTCAGAGCCCCGTCCAACCTGACCTTGAATGTTTCTAGGGATGGGGCCTCCACTACCTCTCTGGGCAACTTGTTCCAGTGCTTAACCACCCTCATTGTAAAAAATGTCTTCCTTATATCTAGCCTAAATCTATGCTCCTTTAGTTTAAAACCATTATTCCTTGGTTTTATTTTTCTCACCACATTTCTCACCACAATATGAGCAGAAAAGAAAAAAATGCGTATTATTGCCTTGACTAGTTTAACTCTCTTCTATGGTGCTTTCATATGAAACACATAACCAGCTTTTGTTTGTAACTTTTTTATTAAATGATGTAGATCAATAAGTTGTTATCTCCCTTGGAGTTTTCAAGTGTGTGCAGTTTATTTATGTCATCTATTTTCGCTCAATCACATTGCTTTCTGCTTCACAAAATGAAGGACTGCACCTTTTACTTTCTAACTTTTTCCTATTTAACTTTTCAATAAATGCTGAATGGAGAGGTAGTAGCTGTCTCACTTCTCTTCTACTCATCATGAGCAAATATTATGTTTTTAGCAAGTTATTGCTCACAGCTTTCTTCTTTAACAGGCAAACTCAATGGCAAGTATCAACTGACTTCAGGGATCTAGAATGAAGAATTTCAACACAAAAGGTGGGGTTTGTGTCAATGCTGCACCTGTCAATGGGAACAGAGTTAGATCATTTTTCTTTTAAAAATGGAAGTTATAAGGTTTAAACATATACTGCATTGTATATGGGATAGATCCACAGTGTGGCCTTGAAGATTAAGAGTTATATTTCTTGGTGAAATTCTGACTGGCACGCTGTGGGTCTTAAGAGAAATTGACAGGTTTTTACTCTCTGTAAGAAAGTTACAACTCTGAAGAAAATAAGTAATTCTTCTTTGGAATATGTTGTAAGGACTCCCCTCTCCTTGCAGCTAGGAAAAAGAACATTATGTTTAAACAAGTTGTATATCTCAAATGAAACAAGGCTTGTTCTTTCTTGAACCAGTGGAAGAACAAATGTTAGGCTTACGAGACAGTGAAAAATCTTTGAATGAATTATTTAAAAAACCCTAATGTGAAAAACATATTGGTGTTTTAGTATAGTTTAAACATTCCACAGAGCATCATCTTGGACAAACTTCTAATGAGATGTTCACAAAAGAAGCAAAAGGTTTATGTTTGTTTTCATGCCAACCCAGTTATCTGACTACCATAGAAGCTTTTGAGACCTGTGGTGCCAGGACAGACATGCTCTAAAGTCTGCCTTGGGTAAGCTTTTAATTTCTTGTCGTACAGTCCTATGGAGCCTTGGCTTTCACCAGGACTTGGCTCCTTGTTCAGGCCCAGGGAGATGAGATTTGCTCTGATCCAGGCTTCAGGCTGGGCTCAGGGATCCCACACTTCTTACAGCAGAGCCAGAAACATAAAACCCTGAGAAGCCAAGGCTCCCAGGGTCCCTGCTGAAGACAAGTTGTCCTAGGAGCTGGCACACCATTTGGAGACATTAACTGCTTTAATTAGGTCATTCATACAAATTTCCACAGTTCAGCAAATGTTCACATTTGCAGTAGTTCATATTGTTCCAAATTCCGCTTCCTTTTTTGAGAGGGAACTCACTATTTTGAGTCTACTCTTTTTTTAAATGTAAGTTTCAGCTATCACAAAAGTATTCTTCACCAAGATATGTGTGCTCTTTTCTAGCTGGTCTCAAGCTAGCAGTAATAATGTTGTCTGTTTCAGGGCATTCTTAAGTGATATACTTCTCTACAGAAGTATAGATATAATCTGTGATATACTTCTCTACAGAAGTATATCACAGATTATATCAAACTTTCTGGAAAATCACAGTGTTCAGAATAAAGGGTTTAACATCATATCACAAAATTAGATCCTATTTCATAATTATTATTTTAAGATAGATTTCACAAAGTTCAGGGGTTTTAGCTAAAGGGGACAAGTAGAGAGGTATATGAAATTTACTGAAGAGGGAGAAAAGAAAACAAAATCCTTGTTCCATTGTTCACTCTTCTTTGCCTGAAGGTTTTTTATACACTGTAATCAATTCACCTCTCAATCTTCTTTCAATAAGATAAATAGATTGAACTCTTTAATGCTCTCTCAGACATTTTCTCCAGTCCCTAAATAATTTATATGGCTTTATTCTGCAACCTTTTCTCTAAATGTTCAACATTTTAGAATGTAGGCACTGAATATAATATATGTATTGCATAAAGAAGTAAAATCATCTTTGTGTTCCTACTTCCCACCTATGTATCCACAATAACTTGGCTTTTTGCTCATTGCCTATAATGTCCATCCACGTTGTCACTGTAATGCAGGCTACAGACTCCCAATCTGCATTCTTTGGTGTATACCTCCATCCATGGCTATATTAAAGCACACTTTTCATAATCTCAGCTTACTAAGTGAACCATATTGCTCTGTATGTTTGTGTATAGAAGAAGGCACATGTTTTTATAGCTCAACAGGGACAGGGTATATAGAGAGGAGATCAGAGCATTTATATTGCTAATTGAACTACTTTTAAGATTTCTATTCCCCTCTACTGAGGAGATGCTGTATGTTCTGGAAGGGGGGGAAATAGCAGCAAAGTTTTGTCTAGCACAGACATCTTTTCCTGAAATATCGGGCGGAGTGACTTTAGAACTAGTAAGGGCAAACATCCGTGAAGCGAGAGAGGCATCACAGTTGGGTTTGGAGGCATGTTGTCAAGTAAGTTGTTAGAGGTGCAAAAGAGATAATAGACGTAGATGCACCTTTAGACATAAGAGGCATACAGATGTTGAGTAGAGAAAGATAAAGATCAAATCAACATTCTTCCTTTACGGCATTTCAGTTAACATTTACCTTCTATCACAGTAAAGTTGTATAACTATAAAGAAAAAAGATTGTCCCTTAGATTGGGATACTTTTGTGTAATAAAGTTACTACATATAATTTTAAGGATCATGGAAATAAATTTAATGTACTTTTCTGTAGTTTCTCTACCGGAATATGGTGCTTCTTTTCAATCAGTACAGGCAAATGTTTAAGGAATAGCTTACAATATTCTTTCTTTGCATTCCCCAGTGTAAAATATATCTAAAAAGTCAGAGCCAAGCAATTTTGCCATGCAAATGATAAACAATACTATAGAAACAGTTATATGATTTAAGACAAGATAAGGCATAAATTACACCACTTTACTTTCTCTAGGATCTCACTTAGGATCAATAAACTCATCTGTGATCTTCCTGAAAAGCTGTGGCTTCACTTCTTAAAAAGAAGTCATGAAAATTCTATATCCATACAGATAAGAGCTTCTTATCATTTTTTTCTCATGTTAATCTGGTGCCCATTAACAGCAAGATAAAAATATCTGTGTAAATGAAACACAATTTTCTGTAAATTATGCAGGATAACTGGATAAATTATTGCCAGTGATATGTCTTTTCCATGTAGCTTTCCAGAAAAAAAGCAAAAAAAAAAAAAATCAAACAAGAAAAATATAAAAACCCAGATGAAAAGTTCAAACTGGATATTTATAAATATAATTGCAATTAAACTTTGCTGCCAGCAAAATTGATAACATTATTTGAAGGAGATTAAATTCTTTTCTTCCCCATCCTTTGATTATATTGCCAGGGAATCAGTTCCCAAGGTCGAAGAAGCAGGGTGGAACAGGCCTGGTTGTTCCAGATCTTTACCCCTACAAGTGGCTGGGACTGTTCTCGTGTTTCAACAGGAGTGAAGAAAGAGAGGATTCCTTGGGACTCCTTGCCCTTCCCTGGTTGGCAATGGAGAAGAGGAGAAGAGGGAAGGGGTTTAATTGGCCCGTAGGCTTAGCTTGGCTGCCCCTATGTTATATTTGTTATATTCCTCCCTGCTTTGTAGTGTGGTTTTGTTGAAACACATTTTTCCTAATATTTTGAGTCTGTCGACTTTCCAGTCTGTGAAGTGAGGCTGGAATACAGGTAAGTGTTTTTTTCTTTCTTTTTTATCTTCCTCATATCAGCACAGAGATTAATCTTTAGGCAAAAAAGGAGTGAGAAAAGAATTTTTAAAATACATACATTTGTTTATGTGTAATTTGTCACTTTTCATAGCTAGTGCAGAGTAGAAACAAGAAGCTACCACAGCAAACATGGTTCCTAGGAAATGTCTGATTAACTGTACTCATCCGGAGGAAGGAACCAAGATTGTAACTGCAGAGATTGAGGTATTCTTCATATGTCCTCACACTTCAGTGGGTGGCTAGGTAGGCAGAAGGACTACAAAGTAACTTGAATCCAGCCATGCTAGGCTAAAGATAACCAAATCTGAATATTGGTTATTTGACAAAGATGCCATTTAACATTACAAATAGATAACAATGGTTGTTATGAGCCATATAGAAAAACAGAAGTGTTATTCATCTATTCACCTGTTGTGGATGCCTACTTTAAGGTAAGATGAATCATCCCCTTGAAATGTCATGTCTTTCCATTGACTATGAAGGGGGTCTAGATAGGATGCATCTCACCTAACTGTAGTCATTTCCTGTGTTGGTATCCATATATGGCCTAGTCATCCTAACACAGTCTGTACATCTCTGCACAGTCAGTGGAAGTGTAGTTTTATCATCTCAACAAATATAGAAGCCTACTTCCAAACAAGAATAATTTCCTTTTCAAAATACCTGTTTATTTCACTGGCTCTAAAGGGAGCCTCCAGTGATTAATTCAGATGCAGACACTTAAATTGCATCAGACAAACCACACCCAAGAATTCTGACCCATTAGCATTTTGCACTCCATTTGTGTGATGTCAGTGATAACATGAGGTGCCAGAAACCAGAAAATTATGCTGATATTACATTACAATAGAGCTAAGGAATTTGGTAGTGGATGCTGATTCTGTGATGTCATTCTACAAGAGCATAAGCAAATACCTGTCCCAATGCATTGACAAAAAAGGTGTTTTCAGCTGTCTTAAAAGATCATTCCACCTTCTGTTAGATGACAGAGTTAAGAAAAACTCTTGCTATGAGATTGTTACAGAGATAAAACAACTGGGAATTCTAGCCTAGCAACAGCCACAATGATACACAATCACTTCAAAAGTGTATGCATTAAACCCTCCTGATCACCGATATATATTGAGGCAAAGGGGTTTTTTCATGCTGAAAATTACAATCTGTATAGAACTTTTATAGGCAAT
>VYZW01013339.1:22197-34346 GCA_013401315.1 Balaeniceps rex
CACTGCAAGTAGGCAGAACATTCTGATGAATACACAAGAAGCATGACTGGCAGAACCAAAAAGGAGAAGTAATACTGGGAGCAGCTGAGATCTCCCTTTTGGGAACAACTAAGCTCTCCCTTTTGAGAGGGGAGCAAGGAGCATAAAAATGTCATGCATGAAAAGGAAGGATGGAGGAAAAGAAGACGAGCTCACTTGTCGACTTCTCAAGCCTGATCACTTTGACTTCAGCAACTAAGAACCACCAAGGAGTGTAGCCGTCACACTAACTGTATGGTATTGTCTCCATGGTATTGTATATTAACAGCTAATTTCAGATATAAATGATTAACAGTCTTGTGTAAGTAGTGATGATGATTAATATTGTGCAAAAAATAAACATCAGCACAGAATGCACTGTTAATGAATGAACTTAGTTTTAAAGTTTGAAGTTTAAAACCAGCCTCACTTATTAGTGAGTTATAATATATTTCCCATATGAACATTAACCTCCTCTATCCCTCTCTCCCTACACCACCTCTCCTTCTTTCTTCAGCTCTATTTCTCTCTTTCTTTCTTTTGATTAGAAGTTACTATTTGAGTGGTGTCCTGGTTTTGGCTGGGTTAGAGTTAATTTTCTTCCTAGTAGCTAGCATAGTGCTGTGTTTTGGATTCAGTAGGAGAAGAATGCTGACAACATACTGATGTTTTAGCTTTTGCCAAGTAGTGCTTAGACTAGTCAAGGACTTTCTTTTTCAGCTTCCCATGCTCTGACAGGTGCGCGAGAAACTGGGAGGGGGCACAGCCAAGATAGTTGATCCAAACTGACCAAAGGGCTATTCCATACCATATGACGTCATGCTCAGTATATAAACTGGGGGGAGTTATCGCTGCCTGGGGACTGGCTGGGCATCGGTCGGCGGGTGGAGAGCAGTTGCATCACTTGTTTTTTCCTGTTTTCTTTTTTCCTCTCTCTCTCGTTCTCTTTTTCATTGCAATTTTATTACTATCATTATTATTATTATTTTATTTCAATTATTAAACTGTTTTTATCTCAACCTGCGAGTTTTCTTTTGCCCTTCCAATTGTCTCCCCCACCCCACCGGGGGTGGGGAGAGGGTGAGTGAGCGGCTGTGTGGTGCTCAGTTGCCGACTGGCGCTAAACCATGACAAGTGGGAAAGCATTTTCATGAGACAGAGAAATCCATGTTTTCTGATTAGATTAGCAAGAAGGCATCTGGGAAACTGTTGATGATTTTGCTTCCTCAATCAGCAGATAGATAAAGCACTAGCATTTTCATTGCAAAAGCTAGATTACAAAATATTTGACATTAAAAAAATTAGTCCACTCTCCTGCTATCATATGCCATATGCCAGTGTAACTTTCATTTCAATGTCCAATATTTAATTTTATTCACAGTGTGAACACCTAATATTTCTTTTGCCAATTTCAGTCCTTAGCAAAAACCAAGTATGTTAATGCTGGATGAACAAGATCTATACATAGATACACTATTGATAAATAATATACAGTTTCAGGAATGGCTTTATTCACATTTCTTCATTAATTATTTTTTACTTCTCCTCAGATTACTTATTCCATTTGGAAATTACATATTTTACAGGAAGATTTTTAGTCTGAATTAGTAACAATGCAACTAGATTAAAGACTCTCAATCTCTTTAAATTATCAGGCAAGAAAGTGTTGGGGGTTTTTTCCAGTTGAACTTGCCTTTCCTATTCCTTCTTCTAGAGCTTCAGTTCAGTTCATTTGCAAATTATCCAAAAGTTTTATATGAAACCAGTCTATCTGACTGTGACTATTGTAAATTTAAGTTCCTTCCTTCAAGTGCACATAATTTTCTTCCTGAGGTCTTCAGGAATACCTACCACTCTTCACCCAGTAAATATGATTTCTGCCCTCAGCAGGAGGAGGCCCAGCTGTGCACTGAACTGGCAGTTCAGGGGCTCAGGCTTGCTGTGGCCTGAGCTGGGTGTCGCTGATTTAATCTCTGCACTGGGACCAGTGACTGCTGCCTCCCAGCTCCAGCTTCAGCTCTGGGGGTGGCCCTGCTGGGAAGGGGTGACACATACCTCTTCCAGTCAATGCCTGACAAACCATAGCCCTTTGCGTGCCTGGAGCTGAGGGACTGAGGACAACGGAGGTGTGAAGATAACGCAGAGAGAAGGGATCCTCCTGGAGGGAGTGTTTTGTGCAACAGTTCCTGCCATTTTCTTACTGAGGCTTTCCTGTGCTAGACATGATGTTTCTTCCTCTGTAATGTGTGTCATATAGAATCATAGAATCGTTTAAGTTGAAAAGGACCTTTAACATCATCAGGTCCAACCATTAACCTAGCACTGCCAAGTCCACCACTAAACCATGTCCCTAAACACCATGCCTACACTTCTTTTAAATACCTCCAGGGATGGGGACTCAACCACTTCCACGGGCAGCCTGTTTCAATGCTTGACAACCCTTTTGGTAAATAAATTTTTCCTAATATCCAATCTAAACCTCCCCTGGTGCAACTTGAGGGCATTTCCTCTTGTCCTGTCACTTGTTATTTGGGAGAAGAGACTGACACCCACCTTGTTACAATCCCCTTTCAGGTAGTTGTAGAGAGCAATGAGGTCTCCCCTGAGCCTCCTTTTCTCCAGGCTAAACAACCCTATTTCCCCTCAGCCACTCCTCATAAGACTAGTTCACTTTCCAAATTAATCACCACTTGACATGACTAGTTCAGTGATTTTTCTGCTGAAATAATGGAAATAGAAAAGAATAGTTTCAATATATTCAATACTGAAGTACAAAATCTCTTCTTTGACAGGAATAATTGTGTCACTTTGTGTTTGGTTCATAGAAAGAACTTCAAAGAATGATGAACAGCCAAATAAGTGACCTCATGACAATCTGCTTAATTAGAATAAATTAGGAGAAAATATTGTTTTAACAGAAGAGAATCACTAGAGTTGTCTCTAACAAGACACTTAATTATATACATCAAGGGGAATTTCTTAAGGGACCTCTCTGTTCTTCATCTATGTAACTCATTTAACATAGTTCCTCCTTTGTAAATGTGATTGGGGAGATATATCAAAATGGACAAATTAGATCTAATTTCATCACCCATATAAACTTTGTAAAAGTTCCAACCAATCAAGAAAGATGAAATCCCAAAACTGATTTTGACTTCAATGAAAATTACATTTTATATTTGTGATGAGTGACTAAATTCAGGTATAATATCTTACTGACATACTGAAATGAAAACTTGCCATTGTCATATAGTATTTCCTAAATTAGCCAGATGTTTAGAGTTATAAATAGAAAATACAGATTTGAAAAAAAACCCAAACAAACAACCAACCGCATTTTGTTGTTAGGATTTTTTTTTTCTTTAAATCGTATGAGAAAAATTTTTAATTTAGGAGATATAGCACACTGGAAGTAGGTTCTAATATATATATTCTATTAAAAAATGAAAGATACAATGCAGGACAGATAACAGAAGGATTGAAGCCTAATCTGCCCTCAGGAATATGTAAATTACCTAACACATAGACAGATGCATTGTTACACATGCATGTGCTTACATACGCAGGCATACACAGAATAGATATAAACTTTTATATTTCACAAAAGAAAAAAGATAAATCCCTAAATCTACCTAATTACAACTTTATTTGTATGTATTCTCATATTTTATGGTACCTTCTCTTATTCTTATCAGAGACAAGAAGTTATAAATAGGAACTGTCAAAGAAGAGATGACCAACATAAGTACTTCAGCTTCTACACATCAGTCCTGAAGAGTATTAAGTGCTGATGAAAAAAAGTTTGAAGAGTGAAAGGATTAATGCTTATGACTTTGTTATAATTCGGTTTACATAGGAGTATAGGATGAAAGATGATGCTGGTTTAGGTTTTAAATCAGCACAACAATTCAGGAAAGGACTGGAAAAAAGGACTGAAAAAAACTAGCTCAGTAGTTTCAGAGTCACTTATGTTTAAATAAATTTTATAAAGACATTTCATCCTTTGTCCAGTGTTGAGAATGCATTGAAGACTACACTGCTGATTCAGATTTAGAATACCAAGCCTAAAAAGTCACCATAGTATGAAAAAAAAGTAAGAACATGTGTTGTATTTTAAAGGATTAAATCTTTGAAGGTATTTTTCATTACTGAAGCCCTTTTCCTGTCCTGAATCTAAGTCAGCAGCTAGAACTTTTTATGGAAAACTCCCAAAATGCAGCTAGGAACTACATTAGAAAAAGTGATTTCATTCTGTATATTGCCTTGGTTTTGGTATCAACTTCAGTTCTCTTTAATTCTCATGGTTGGAAGTATTTGGATGTCCTGCCAGCTTGGTGACATAATATTCAATTTTCTTTTTTTTATTTGTTTCACATTTAAGTTGCTCCCTGATGAGTACATTCCATCTGCTTACCATGCAACTGAAAAATAGCTAGCAAATTAATGATTACAAGCTGTGAGGAACCTGTTTCACTTGAGTTCAAAACCCATCTGAACTCATTCTTGAAGTTCCTGACATTTTTGAAGGTCTGAAATGCCATTAGTGAGTTACATAATGAGGCACCTTTTGAAGTGGTTTTGGTCAAGTGCGTTTAGTGGAAAACTGTATAATAAGATGTCCTTGCAAGAAGACTGTCATTTTTCATTACATTACCATTCTAATTTTTTTCACAAAAATGTATATAATTTTAAACCATTGTTATATCTTGTATCTACATGGTATAAATAAATTTGGCAAGTAAAGCTGTAAAGGCCCTCTAGCTAATGGGTTGATCAATAACAAACCAATGACACATCTCATTCTCTCTAGAAAAAATGCACTTTTTTTCCCCCCTGGGAGTAATTATACCAAGAGATATGGAATATTTTCTGTATTGTGTTGTTTTCAAGCTCCTAATTTAAACAACCAGCTATGACTCAGAGAATAGCAGCTAAACTTCCCCAGAAACCAGATTAAAACAAGGGGAGTTTTATCATATCTATATTGGTTAGGCTGTAGTGGGACACATCGGTACCAGGGTTCTGGAATAGGTAAATATGACACAAGACTTTTATGGGGAAGCCACACTGTTTTAAAGCAACTAGAGATTGGACAAGGAACAATAGAGTGCCTTGAATATCTTTAACAGGCTATGTTTAGATGACTGAATCCTGATTTTGGTCAACACGGTCAGCAAATTGCAGGAAGCTGTTTCAGTGATTAAGCACAGAGATATCCGTAGGCTAGTAAATTAAAACAGCAACACAGTTGCAATGACAGGCACCACAAGTTAATTACATTAATGTTCTGGTTTGCATAAAGAGCAACAAATCTCCCAACTGTATCTACGTAGTGCAATTTATTTTGCATACTAGCATGGTCTTGGAGCTCACAAAGTTGATTCCTTTTGGCTGAAACTACACTGAAAAATGCATTTCAGGAATAGATCTAGGATATTTCAACTGCTAATGGCTTTTTCTAGCCATGGTATTAGACAAGACTCTAACCAAAGCAAATTCGCCTTACAATGAAAATATTAAGTTTGCAGGGATGCAACCAAGGTGTGTACTATATGCAACCTGAGTTTCTCCAGGGTCCAATGACTTTATTGACTACATCGCCATTGACCATAATGGGAGCTTACATACTTAGCTCCCATGTACATACCTGAATTGAGATACCAATCTTGAACTGAATCAAACCACATAGAAATAATCATATGTGAAAAATAAGCAAAAACCACATTATCAACTAGTCATCTTGAATAATTACTCTATTTTGAAATGCTCTCACCTGAACAACCTCAGGGTTTTCATATGACCACTCATCCCAAAACAGTTATGATCTTCATTTTCCTCATATTCACTGGGGAACTCTTTCAGACTCCTCTCTCTTCTTATTGGAGCCATTATCTAGGAAACCTCTGTAACTATAAAACAGAGAAACATTCTTGGGCCTATGAGAGAAAACAGCAAGTTAGGACAATTTTACACTGGCATACCAGTGTTCTAGGCAACAATATACTAAAAAACATACTTCAGCTTCCAGTCACATCATAGTATCTGAATCAGAAAAAAATGTCTATTATGCTTCTCACAGTTTTCTTTTAAAATACAAAAGAACACATTAATCTTGTTGAGTCATCACTGCAAATTTCAACCAACTCCTCAGTTCTATTACTTTTTTCCTCCTGATAAAAGCAATTAATTTAAAACAACAATGCGCTTAATGCAATTCTCTTATTAAAGCATTCTGCATATTGTTTTGAATCTACAGTTCTGAAATCTGAAGCCTCTGAGAGATATGGCTTCATAAATTTGCATATAAATTCATAGGGCAAGTTAGCTTTGTACTTTACCTCTGCAAAGCCTACAGTATGTTGCAGGTTAATTGTGAAGTTCATACATCTTGTCTCATTTGTGTGTACGTGTGTATATGTTTATAAATCTTGCAAGACTGCAATTTCCTTAACACTGGATTTTAACTATCCATGAGTTAAGGAATCTTCTGCTCACAAGATCTTGGTTGGCAAAGGTAGAAGGGTTTGTCAGCACTGTAGTCTGCCTCATTCACTCTAGAATTCCCTGAATTTCACAGAAACAAGCTAAGTGGATGAAAATGGGATAAGTCTGGACGAAGATGTAATGTTAGAATTTAATTATCTTTATTCTGAAAAAAGGATCATAAAAAACCATGAGACTCTGAGACTATGATTTCAGGTACATCCTACTGCTCTCAAAGCACAGGGGCAAAAGGGAGGGACCTTATGAAATAATGGAACACAGGTAGCTTTATTATGAAAGATTTTGATATACATTGAAACACTGAATATGAAAGATATGAAAAATGCTGCTTTGTTTAAATTTCAGAAAAACTTATGTCTTCTTTATGTGGAAGACATTCCTCATTCAACATTTTTCCATTGTCCCAGGGGAACTTAAAGTAATGTCATGATAATTGTAACCTTTCACAATTTGTGCCACTTTATCAAATCACCTTACACATGTGCTATAAATTTACCTCAAACATTAAAACATCCAATCAACTCATTAAAAAAAAAAAAAAAGCGAGACAAGAAAAGAAACAAAGCATAATCCTACTGGATGCATTGGAGCTGGGAATGCAGTTTCCACAACTAGAATACTTCACATCATGGTAAGACTGTCTTCTTCAATAATAATAATTCATAATTTAGTTGTTTATTTGAGCTACTCATACATCTGCATAGATAAAGACATCCTGTTCTGATATCTGTTTATCATAAGAATTTAATTATATCCTCTTTTCCTCCATTTTGGAATTTAAAAATAGCGGTTACAGCTGGTACCATTTTATTATCTGATAATCCTACACAAATTTTTAAAGCTCCTTATGATTTGTCTTCCTCCAGGATACATAGGTTATTCAAAGCACAGTTCATGCTTTGCACCCGTGGTATATGCTCTATTGATCTTCTCCATAATATTTCAAGTGCTGCAATAAGTAAAAAAATTGCTAGTAACAGATTGGAACACAATATTATGTAAGGGGACTCTTATCAAAGAGCTGTGTAATCTTCTTCTTGATAAGCATTCTGCTGCCATTTCATTTCATTTCATTTCATTCATTTCATTTCATTTCATTTCATTTCATTGTCTTAATTTTCCCCCTCCACAGTTTTCAACAATTTAATAGAAGTCACCTTAAAAGATTAAAAATAATATCAGAAAACTGACTTACATAAGAATACTAGCCCAGGACTCCATATTGATTTGAAGAATTCACATTCTAATATAGTTTGATTTGGTTTTGGTTTTTTCCCCTTTTTTAGTTTCACACTGTGTGTATCTAATAGTATCCTGCTCATATTTACCAGTGCTGCCAATGTGCTGGTAATGTAAATCCCCTAATCTTCTTCCTCTACTGAAAGGTAAAATGCTTCTGCCGACAACAGTCACTGCTGAAATGGGCACACACAGGGATTTGTCAAGCTTATAATAGAATTGCTGTGTCCACAAATTACAAACTCCTTCTGAGTGACCACACAACATCTTAAATCAGAATTACACTTAATTACTGATACTGCATAGCAGCAGTTGATAGGCAGTCCTTTTTCATTTTACTTGCTGCTTGCTGTCTGGTTCACTGTTTTATCAGTTTAGTATGATTTAGCAGCTTTAGTAAGTTTACAATTTGTTCCTTCCATTAATTAGGTTTTAAATAGCAGAACACTGACAGAGTAGATTCATCTCTAGCAAACATTTCTTCCATCTACTATTATTTCAGGTTATTTTATTTTTAGTCCTTATACCATGCCTTCCAGACCAAAGTTTCATGTAGACACAGAGAATACAGCTGTGATTGTAAACTGTGATTTATTAACCTTAGCCATTAACATAGTAAACAAAAACCATCATATATTCCAGTGATATCACTGTGATAATGAGCACCATCAGCACAGTATAAAGCTTCTTGTCTATCCCTATTCCAAGTTAAATATACATCGTGCAACATATGGGAAGCATTTGTGGTTTTACAGCCATTTCTGTTGAAATATGACATTATGGTCCCAAGTATTTTTATATATATATATATCACTACTGTTTGGGTTTTTTTATTACAAAACACTTAAATAACACTCTCAGGTACTTTTGGCTACGTGGTAGATTCTATGGATTTCTCAGAAAAGAAGATTGAGTAAGTGCTGTTCATATTAGAGGTGAATAGACACTGGATGGTTTGTTATCTGTAATGGAATTTTCATTCTGAGAGGGGAAAAATGTGAAAGTTCCTCCTTCTATTTTTCATCAGAACATAATCAAATAGCAAAACACATTATATTAAGAATTTTGTTTGTTTTCAGCTCTATAACTGCCAATCCCTTAGAAAAAGAAAGAATAGCTTTCAAGAAGCTATTGGTATTTACTGTCAAGTTTGTTTTCATTTCCCACACAAATGCACTTCCAAGGACATCTGAACAATATCTTTCTGATATAAGTCCTTTTAATGATTCCTAGAGAGACTTGTGGAAAATCAGTCTTCCAGAAATATGGCATAGTTGTATGGGGTTTGTTTTGGGCATCTTTTTTTACTCATTAAAAATGCAAAATTGTATGACTGCATAGTAGTCTAAAACAGATTACTAAATTTCATGTAACAAGTGACAATTTTCATATTTTAGCTAATAGACTAGAAGAGCTATGGCTATTTTTCCTGTTTACTGTGAGCTCAATGAAAAAACAAAATGTATTCTACATCTAACATATACTGTTATAGGTAGAACTATAAATGTTACTTTTACTTCTTTCCTCTTGGTCTTCTAGATGGTGACATGTTTCAAACCAAAGTTAGAAAACAGTTGCAGATTCTTACTGTATATAAGCAAACACTTAAATCCCACTAAAACAGCAGAGGTACATGCTGAAAGTTAAAAGCATGTGTTTGTTTTCCTAAATGGTGCTAGAGCCTTAATTCCTTGTCTAAAATCATGCTTTATCAAGACCCTCCACCTCCAAAAATGCCAAGCTTTGTAGAATGATTAAAAATATTACATAAACTGTCTTGTCCATTCATATGCAGTTTTCAAAAGACAGCAATTATTTTAGACTATTAATTTGCTACATTATTACTCAAACATAGAGGCAGACCTCTTGGACTTGGCAAATAAAACACAATTGCATTATACTAAAATGCAATTGCATACACTTTCATATAGCATAATAGAAAATAAAAGGTGATGTTCCCTGTGAGTTATGACTAGATGCCCAAAGTTTAAAAAAAAAGGTTAAGGCTTTGATTAGGGCTTGGAAAAAAGAGTTAAAAAATTTGAATGCAATATATGGAGCTAATTTTTACTCTTTACATTTATTTCCATTTGTTACTTAAGTTTGTTATTTAAAGATCATACATTGTATATATTTATAAAATACTGAATGGTTCTTCAGACACTTTTTACTTCTTGTTTACCATCTTGTATGAGATCTCAACTAACCTGAAAATTTAAAATAATTACATAGATTTTATTGTTGTAAATTGTTCTGTGCTTTACTCAGTGTAACTCAGGCTATAATTTATCTCACACCTCCATTTCGAATAGAATAGTCATAGGCATTTGAAGAAATTAGATTGTACGAAGGAAACAGGTATGCTGCATAACATATTTAGAAGGAAATATATATTTTTATATATTTAGCAGGAAAGAGGAAATAGGGCCAATATGATTATCTGACTTCAGTGGGATTTTAAAAACCTTCCTTAAATGTCAATTAGACATGAGTGTATAGCTCTTAGTTACAACTATATGAACAAAAGAGCTGGACGTTGCATGGTGTCATCCATCACTGACACTTCTTGAGCTGGGCATTGCAAAGGTGAGGTGGCTGAGATGTAGTTTTCAAAGAAAGAAAAGAATAAAAAGAGAGACTTACATTACCTTTATTGATGAAGTTGTAGTCTAGGAGTTCAGAAGGAAGCTACAGTTCCAGAAAAGCCTGAGAAGAGCTTCCAAAATCATTAAATAAATAGCACAATACCTTTGAAAGTTGTTCCTTGCAAAGATTCAGAGTGATTTAAAAGCACAGCTGTTCACTGAAAAAGACAAAAGGATAAAGCAAGAAATAGAACATCTATAGAGGTGGACAAGAAACCCCTCCAAGAGAATAGTTTTTAGGGAGGTTTGTCCATTTTTTCTTCTCCCTTTCCATTTGCTTTTAGAAAGCAAGTAGATAAATGCCACAAAAAATATTTTTAACATTATAAATTGTTTTATGAAACAGGTTTGTTCATTTAACTTCCTCTGTGATGTCTTCTGTGATCAGCCCAGTTCTGAAGTGCCAGTCTCAGGCAATTGGGAAACAATGTGCAATGTAAGTCTATCAGTATACAGACCCGTATCAGTGACCCATACTGAGTAGGCTACTAATGAGAGTTTCATACGAATGGATTTATCTAAATGCTGGGGATATCAGAATAGGATAGAAGATGTTAAGATTCATTTAGTTAATCCAACAATAGGGACACAAATCATCGTCACATGAATTTTTGGGGTGACATGTTGAAGACAGAGAATTCCATTATTGTCAAGCTCAAAGCAGGTTGAAAGACATAAGAGTTTCACAAATTAGAATAGGCTGTGGGGTTACTTTTTTAGGGTTTTCTTGTTGGCTGTAATAATAAATGTAATCTGAAAAATCATAAGATTCTTCCTGCTATCGCTCTGTGCTATGAAGACATAACAATAGGATAGTTTTAGTACTTAGAGGTTGTACAGGCTGTATTTAAAGTTGAAAAGTTACACAGCAGAGGAATTCCTTGATGGCAAAACACACTTCACTGGAAAATCCAACTGGTGTCCTGAAGTCTGCAGAAAAAAAATTCGGTTAGATTCCCCAGTTTTAGAGATGTATCGAGACTATGTAAGTAATTTTAAATGCTGAGAAACAGTTATTTGCTAGTTTACTGATAACAATGCATTGGTTACTGGAAGAATCTAATAGTTGCACCTTAAATCTCAAGTGCAGTGTTATATCGTGAATATTATCTAGCTAAATTGGTGGATTAACGTTTGGTAATACTACAGGCATACACACCTACACACACAGTTGCAGATACAAAGAAAGAAATCCTCTGAGAACAGTGGATGGGGCATTGATCAAAACACTTGGATGAAAGTTTGATTGTGATTGATTTCCAACTCTGTCTACAAAGCCACCATCAAAAAAAGAATAGGACAAAATAAATAGTTCTTTCTTCAGTATGAAGACAAATGTGTTTCTCTGAAATAGCAGTTGTACAGAAAGCAGTACGGTAAAGGTGTTTTCCATGCAAGCTATCTTGAGAAAGAAAGACAGAAAATTTTTCAAACCCTGAGAAGGTGTACCACTATTATATTTACAGTTTCCATTGCTGTCTAAAATGAATACGCTTATTGCACCCTAAAATTAAAAAAAAAAATCCTGAGAAATGAACAGTTACCTAAAAACAGAGAAATGAAGTGACCTGAGAAATGAACAGTTACCTAAAAAGGAATTTATTATTGAAAGTAGTAAAACAACAAAGTGATAAACTGTAAGTTTGTTTATAAAATTGTATAAAAATTCTAAGAATTCTGTATACTGTGACTGTATAAAAACACTAAGAATAGAATCATAGAATCATAGAATGCTTTGGGTTG
>VYZW01013342.1:5970-18159 GCA_013401315.1 Balaeniceps rex
ATTTAGTACTTAAATGATACTAAAAGATACCTGATCCACTACTGATCCAAGCTAACACTGGAGCCCTTCTGAGCTATACGAATGGCCATTACAGTAAAACAAAATCACCAAACATATCTCCTTATGAATTCCATATTCTATTCTAAGTGTTTAAAAAAGTACAATCTTTTTTGACTTCTTTTTTCTGTTTTTGTGCAAAAGCCCCAGAAAAGAGGAAAACTAACTGCATAGAGAGACAATGAAAATTATTATTCATCAGGCAGTCACAGAAATGTATTTTGGTTAATATGTTCAGTGTTTTTCCTCGCAGCAAGTGGCAAAAATATTTTAGCACTAATTTTTGTCACTACTAAACATTTCTTTAGGTTGCAGTGTAAAACTATATTATATTCTGGTTTTATATTGCATCTTCTTTGATGTAAAATGTTTGAAAAATACAGAAAATACTATTATGTTGTTACCTGTTTAATCCAGTGGCGATACTCATTAACACCAAAGGTTTTTTTCATCCAAAGGCCATAAATATAACCAGAGATTCCCTTTAGCACCCATTCATCTGACCTATAATAAGAAAGAAGCATGAATTATAGCACTTCAGAAGGTATTTTGTAAGGCGTGGTATTTTTGACGAGCTCAAAATAGCCACAGATTTCAGCAAGTTATATAACTTCTCTAAGTCAATAGGAGTCTGATGAGCTGTGAACCAATTTATGTAACTTGGCACCTGGACGGGACCAATGAAACTGAAAAGCCAGTGAAAACTGAACTTTTACCACAGAAGCCCAGATTAAAATATAAAACCAAACTATTTTAGCTGAAACAGTAACAATAAAACAGAGGAAATGGACACTAAAGTTAAAACAACTGCTAATCTATATGATCTTAATTTCTTGATAAACATCTCAACACAATGCAAAAGATTTGAACAGCAAGTAGACAAAACGCCTATCTCACAATATGGTGGATACCCATTTAAACACCTCTTTTGAGAGTTATGTTCTCTGAGAGAAAAATATGGACAAAAACTACAAAATAATCACCAAGTAGAATTCTAAACATAAGAATGACAGAATATGATGAAGTGAATAAAATAAAGACACAGACAAAGGGAGTCATTTTGAAGGAGGAAAAAATTGTCTTCACAATGGAAGTACACTAGAAATAAGGAAGAAAGCAAGACAAATTATAATAGTACAAACATCAATTTAAAAACATGCTGGTTTCTTTTTTTTTTTAAGCCAAGGATACTTCTGGGACACACACTTTTGCCATGAAAAAAAAAATGGGTTCCTTGTCCCTGCTATTTAAAGCGTATTCAAACTGCTTTAAAATAAACACTGATCAAAACTGCAGGAGCCAGCTGGGCAAGATTTTCTGAGGGATGGAGTTATAGGCAGCTTACCACCCCAATGAATTTGCCCATTTGATGGTAATTTCTGCATTCCCCTCCCTGAACTTCTTTGTAATTTATTAGTTCTGTGCTCCAAAAGTACTTCCCATGCAGGCTACACTTCTTCATCCAAAATATCTGACAGAAATTTACTGATGATACAAAAGAGTCTCCCCTCAGAATTTCCAGGCTCTGAAGCACACTACAACATTCGGTAGCAACAATTTCTGAGAGAAGACATGTTCAGTCTCTACAGTCTTTGGAACCTTTAGATCTCACAGTCCCCTCTCGAAAAAACAAACAAAAAAATCTCACGGCTTTTCATTTATTGAGCTGATTTTATTATTCTTCCTTTTTTTTTTTTTACTTTCTTCTACAGTTACTGTTTCACTTATTATTCTGATAAAATGCAACATGCAAATTAAAATTTGAGTTTCCTAGATTTTCCCCATTTTCTAGAGAGTACAATGGTAAAATACTTACCAGGACATTCTGGATATAAAACATCCAAAGAACTGCTGGGCCAGGGCCTGTGCTAAGCACCTCCTTGTCAGTGGAGTTTCATCTATAATCATTGCACTGTGTAAGAGATTTGTGCTGGACCCCCATAAAAGGAAAATAACACAATATGAGCACAGGCTCCAAAGAAACAAAATACAGACCTTGCTTTAAAAGCCAAACCAAATAAAATGTAATAATTCCTTCATTGGTTTTCCAAGGAGATAGTAACATCTTTTTTTAAATACCCTTAATCCAGGCAGATCTCCTGCTATTATCGTCTATGTACAACTCTCTGTGTAGAGCCAAAGTAGTTTAACTGCTGAAACTCTTTTGGATTCCTGGTACCCTACCCCAGCTGAAGAAAAATAAAACATAATCAAACTTCTGCACTTAATTTGATCTTAAGTATTTCATGAGTGGTGTTTCTAATTCACAAAGAAAACCACTGCCAATTTTTTCATAAAGAAGATACAAATCCAACGTCTTTAGAACAGATAAAGACGGAAATAGTGTTAAAAGCCTGTAATGTCAACAAAAGCCAGCTTTTTCAAACTAGAGAGCCCAAAACTCAGGCTATAAAAATAATAAGAGCTTCACGTTTTTCTCAATAGTCTTGGACCTAGAGCTTCTAAGCCTGTGGATTTAGAAGGTGCAATTTTCTTCAATACTAACCTGAAAATACTCATGGATGCATAAGCAGCTACTTCAACATAAGCTTCATCTATAAAAACGGTCTTGAAACAGGAGTACGGATAGCGGCAGGTAAGAATCTCCTCATAAAATTCAAACACTTCATGAAGGTATGACGTGGTATGTTTGAGCAATGGGAGAAGTTGTGGTAAGCAAAAGTGAGTCACCTACAAACAAAGGAAAATTTGGTACGAGACTGACGAATATATTTAAATCCATAAATATCAACTATACTACATAACAGAAAAAAACCCCACAACACAATGAAAATATAGCTGCTGTAAATTTAACAGAAAAAAGCATTTTCAAGCTGTGACAATGACTATCATGGCAGTAAAGTGCACCAGGATGTCCATCTTAATTGTGAGAGCAACAATAGGAAAATAATTTTAGCAGCCAATGCACAATAACAATGTCTACTTAGTGACGTCTATCATTTAAAAACACATGACATTTTTCTTTGATTTTGCAATCCAATGTCTTTTGGAGATAATATTTTTCTTTTATGCAGTAAAGAATTAGCTATTTTCAAATCAGTCAAGCAGTGCTACTGTTTAGAAGACTTGTTACAGCTAAAACTACAAGTAACCTTTGATATTACTGGCTTTTCCACAAACTTATGATGCAGCCAATGAGACTGACTTCAGCAGTGACACAGGAATCAAGTTAAGAATGATATATAACTTCAATTCAGCTCTACAGAAGTCAAACTCTACAGAAATTTATCAGTTCGGGTTTTTCAAATATCAACAACTGATTTTTTTTTTAACAACTATTATCTTTCACAAGTGAGTATGTCCCACCAGTAAAAGTCAACAGAATACCATTGCTGAGGACTAAAATCTGATGTTTGCCTTTGGATCAAGTGAAACATAGCTATTTCCCAGCATTTTCCTATCATGCTTTCAAAAGAAGAATATACAGGCCAGTCTTTATGCTGAACTGGTAACTTAATCTGCCTGCCAAGTCCATCCTTACCCAATCTGAAACTACAGATATAAATATAAACTGGTGGACTTCAACATTATGGCAACAATCTGTTAAGAATGAAAACTCAATGTCAAATTTAGTTCAGAAGACTACTCAATTGCGTAGCAATAACTTTCATCTACTACCAACAACAGGACGGGTTTAAAGCTATTTTGAGAAATATGCTGTTACCAATTCCAACTAAATTAGCCCCAAAAATTCAGGCATAAATAGAATTATTGCTCATTCAAAGGCTTTACTTTGGAGATAAATTTAAATGCAGGCATTATTAGACAAGTTTTATCATATAACTGTACTAACGGAGGTCATATCTAGACATACCCCTATTTGACCAATATATACTGGTTGCAACATAAAAATAGTCACTAGTTCTTTACCAAAAAAAANATTACCTCATGCATGTATGGATCAACAAGGATTTCAAAAGGTCCTATCGCCAAGGAGATGTTAGAAGCCGCAGTTGGAATAGTCAGCATGTAATGAAAAGTCTTCTTTCTCATATCATGGGTATATACAGTTTCCACCAAATCTCCGTTTGAAACAGCCACCATTGCAGCATCTACAGTATACTCAAGTTTCCAGGTACACAACTCAGAATATGAATCAACACAAGGAAACCAAAATCTAGGGAAGTTAGAATTGGGGGAAAAATGGTTAACAATTATACTTCTCTTTTTCACAGATGATTTTTCTCTCAAGTTCCAAACTATATTCTTAAATACTTTGCATGTTGACATACTGACTCCTACTATATATTAATTTTATAAAGCACTACAAGTTTCTTTACCATTACCTCCTGCTGAGTTATAAAGACTAGAAATCCTAATTACTAATCATTAGATGCTACTCCACATTGTAAGTTCCTTTCAAGCATAAATTAAGTTTCAGACTTTTTCAAAATTACAAGAATTCAAAGAAATTATTTGTATTTCCTACTCTTTGAGATTAAATAGGAAATACAGTCTAACATTCAAAGATAGCTTTCTTACCTTGTAGAATTTTGATAACCACATGAAAAGACATGAGCTCCCCTTTCTGCCATGCTGCCCTCCATGTTCGGTACCACGAAATGAAGGCCTCCTTTTGGCTGGTCCAGAGAAAAGTTTATATGCACCTTCAGGACTTTTAACTCTGCCGTACCAAGATCAAAATTAGAGTAAATATATACAACACATGAAAGTAATTTCAGAATAATCATTCAGTTTTGGACTCTTGATCTTTCAAGAGGATGTGTTTACTTCATTCTCATGGACCTCCAGGTCCACTTACAAAGTACAGCTCAAAAGCTCACAAAACTGAGACCTCTTAAGCTTAACTTATAGGATATGAATGTACGAGAATCTTCATTAATTAATAAAAACTGCAATTGGAGTTACATTTCATCTTCCAAATCCCCAATAGTAAAGAATCTTTATACAGTGATTGTACCCTAAACATGATCTCCTCTGTACCTTGCTGAAATAATTTTCTACAAAAACTGCATGTAACAGGCACATTCTTAAAAGATATGTTATTGTCCTTTGCAGTTTCTTAAAACCTCTTATTATAGTTAAAGCCTTTCCTGTAACTGAAATGTCTTTGCTTTAGTTTAGTTTCACAGAAGTCTCACCTATGAATAGGCTGGCAAGAAAAGAAATTCAGGCATATGATGAAATTTATCCAACAAGTCTCACCATATTTTGGCATTCAAACTTTGAAAACAAAAAATATACCTGTTTGAATATTTTCCCTTCTAGGCTTGCAAGTAACACAACAAGAACTTAAACAAAAATTAAAATAAAAAACAGTGTCTTTTCCATTAAGGTGTATCTGACCATACCGTGTGACTCAGTTTCATGATATAGTTGTTTTTTCTCTCACAGGTCTCACAAATCCATGGGAAAAACTGATAAAACCACGTAAGAAAACTAATACAAGAAACGAATAAAATCCATGTAAGAAAATAATCAATGTTGTAGGGTAATATATTAAAAAAGTTACTCGTTCCAGGATCTAGTATACCAATTTGTGTTCCCCAGGGCTCAGTGTTGGGGCCAGTTTTGTTCAACATCTTTATCAATGATCTGGATGAGGGGATCGAGTGTACCCTCAGCAAGTTTGCAGATGACACTAAGCTGGGAGGAAGTGCTGATCTGCTTGAGGGTAGGAAGGCTCTACAGAGGGACCTGGACAGGCTGGACCAACGGGCTGTGACCAATTATATGAGGTTCAACAAGGCCAAGTGCCGGGTCCTGCACTTGAGCCACAACAACCCCATGCAACGCTACAGGCTTGGGGATGAGTGGCTGGAAAGCTGCTTGGCGGAGAGGGATCTGGGGGTGTTGGTCGACAGCTGACTGAATATGAGCCAGCAGTGTGCCCAGGCAGCCACGAAGGCCAACGACATCCTGCCTTGTATCAGGAATAGTGTGACCAGCAGGACCAGGGAAGTCATCCTTCCCCTGTACTCGGCACTGGTGAGGCCGCACCTCGAGTACTGTGTTCAGTTTTGGGCCCCTGAGTACAAGAAGGATATTGAGGTGCTGGAGGGTGTCCAGAGAAGGGCAACAAAGCTGGTGAAGGGCCTAGAGCACAAGTCTTATGAGGCGCGGCTGAGGGAACTGGGGTTGTTTAGCCTGGAGAAGAGGAGGCTGAGGGGAGACCTTATCGCCCTCTACAACTACCTGAAAGGAGGTTGTAGCGAGGTGGGTGTTGGTCTCTTCTCCCAAGTAGCGAGTGATAGGACGAGAGGAAATGGCCTCAAGTTGCGCCAGGGGAGGTTTAGATTGGATATTAGGAAAAACTTCTTCACGGAGAGGGTTGTCAAATATTGGAACAGGCTGCCCAGGGAAGTGGTCGAGTCACCATCCCTGGAGGTATTTAAAAGACGGGTAGATGTGGCGCTTAGGGACATGGTTTAGTAGTGGACAGGTACGGTTGGACTTGATGATCTTAAAGGTCTTTTCCAACCAAAAGATTCTGTGAATTTATATAGTTGTGAATTTATAAAGTAGTCTACTTTTCACTATTGGATCAGTTTTTAAACCAACCATTCTTCAAAGTGAGATGGGAAAAAAATTAATATAGCTTCTTAAACAACAGTTATAGAGGCTTATCCTTGTAAATTCTTTTCTTTGTTGGCTCGTGAATATTGTAAGCAGCTTCAAACAGTTACAATTCAGCACCCAAAATACTGCATTACACCAACGCCGTCATGTATACTTCTGGGCTCATGACCCCCCAAGAGATTGTTTGTAAAGGCTGTTGAGAAATCTTGCAACCACTTCTCCATATTACCAAGAAGCGTGCAGGTATTTTTCAGACTTCAGCTGGAAAGATATAGGTGAGCAACAGGAAACAGTAACCACCATTTCATAATGTAATGCTATTTCTATTTAATCTACTATCTTCCTATGCAAACTCACAGCTAACAACTCTATGGCATCTTAAACTAAGCTTTCAGTATGGTCTCTTTACTTTACCATCAACATGTTTCCACAACTCCGAGGGAACCTTAATGCAGAGTTCTCCATTTCCAGCATCTGGGTCCACAGCACTGACTGCGGCAGCGTAGGCATTGGAAAAATAGTTGAGATTCCTCCTGTCAGAAATACCCAGTTAATTCTTAAAGTACATGCTGAACTACAAAAAACAACTTCTGAAGTTATAGGATTTCTATACTGAATTTCATGGTGCATGTTCAACCAAGTATTTTGTTGTGTTTTTAAAGGAGTGAATGGAAAAAGGAGGAGTGAAGATTAGATTTCAAAAACCAGAACTTAAAACTAGGCTCTTATAGAAGTGATCCATGATCAAAAAGACTTAAGCAGTAATAATCCCCAGTATATTAGATGAGAAATGTTCAGTGTTTTTCACTTCCCAGTAAGAGTAATATTTATGCTTATTGGAATAGAAATCAAAAATTCTTGTTTTGGAAAATTTTGGATTAAGTTTGTATGTTTATTCTAAATGTCTGTCTTGAAGATCTGCCTCCTCACATATTGTAGTTTTGCTTCTATGTTGCTTTTCCAAATGTAGTCAGATTTTAGCTTGGCAATGGTATTTTCACCCCTCTTAGCTTGATGGATAGGAATAGTTTTATGCTCTTTTAAATATCACATAAAATACTAGATGCTAGAGTTTTGGCTTTAATACATTAAACTACAGAAATACATATTGTACTTTTTAGTCCCTAGAAACAATTTTCTTTAAAATGTTACCATAATTCGTTTATTTAGGATGCAGACACAAATGTTTGTAATCAGGTTTGAGCTGTTCAAGCTACTTGTAGTGGGTTGGCCCTGTCTGGATGCCAGGGTCCCATCAAAGCCGCTCTATCATCCCCCTCCTCAGCTGGACAGGGGAGAGAAAATACAACGAAAGGCTCATGGTCAAGATACGGACAGGGAGAGATCATTCACCAATTGCCATCATGGACAAAACAGACTCGACTTGGGGAAAATCAGTTAATTTATTGCCAATCAAATCAGAGTAAGGTAATGAGAAAATAAAAACTAAATCTTAAAACACATTCCTCCCACCCCTCCCTTCTTCCCGGGCTCAACTTTACTCCAGATTTCTCCACCTCCTCCCCCTGAGCAGTGCAGGGGGACAGGGAATGGGGGTCGTGGTCAGTTCATCACATGTTGTCTCTGCCACTCCTTCCTCCTCAGGGGGAGGACTCCTCACACTCTTCCCCTGCTCCAGCGTTGGGCCCCCCCCACGGGAGACAGTCCTCCACCAACTTCTCCAACATGGGTCCTTCCCACAGGGTACAGTTCTTCATGAACTGCTCCAGTATGGGTCCCTTTCACAGGGTGCAGTCCTTCAGAAACAGACTGCTCCAGCATGGACCCCCCCGTGGGGTCCCAAGTCCTGGCAGCAAACCTGCTCCAGCATGGGTTCCTCTCTCTCCACGGGTCCACAGGTTCTGCCAGGAGCCTTCTCCAGTGCAGGCTTCCCGCAGGGTCACAGCCTCCTTCGGGCATCCACCTGCTCCAGTGTGGGGACCTCCACGGGCTGCAGGTGGATATCTGCTCCACTGTTAACCTCCATNTGTTAGCCTCCAGGGGCTGCTGGGGACAGCCTGCCTCACCATGGTCTTCACCACGGGCTGCAGGGGAATCTCTGCTCCAGCACCTGGAGCACCTCCTCCCCCTCCTTCCCTGACCTTGGTGTCCACGTAGTCATTCCTCTCACATATTCTCACTCCTCTCTTTGGCTGCAGTTGCAGTTTTGGTTTTTTTCCCCCTTCTTAAATATGTTATCATGGAGGTGCTACCACCGCTGCTGATGGGTTCAGCCTTGGCCAGCAGCAGGTCTGTCTTGGAGCTGGCTGGCATTGGCTCTATCGGACATAGGGGAAGCTTCTAGCAGCTTCTCATAGAAGCCACCCCTGTAGCCCCCAGGCTACCAAAACCTTGCCACGCAAACCCAATACACTACTATATATTAGCTGCTAATTGACTGCACATTTCATTCCAAAGTAATACCAAAGTAATTCCAAAGTTATGGCTTAGATAAACTGTTTTCTACTGAAATGCGCAGAAACGTGCATGTGTCTGCTATTACAGCAGTTATGAGCAGGGCGTTATCTTCTTATTATTTAATGTCATTATGTTCAGGTACTGGAGGACTGACCAGTCAAGTTCAAAAATAACCTTGGTTTTGCATCTTTGCACTACAGCTTTTATACTTTTTCAAAATAGATTTTTAAGCTCTGTAAAACATGGGAGCAACACCTTTCTGAATTCTAATCCTCTAGTACACAGAACTCTTCAAAAGCTTGCACAGTTCTATACCTGAAGAGAAAGCGTTTGAATTTTTTTCCAGAATTTCGAGCATTTAGGTATGTACCACTGATGAATCCAACCACTGTGGGGGCAGAGCGGCCACATCAAGCATAAAGCTATCTGCAGTGTTACTGCACCACATTGGAGTAAATTAACTTTGGCTGTGGATTCCACTCTTCCATGGAATCTGAAGTACACACAAAGCAGACATGATCTCACTTCAGGATTTTACTTTCATCTAACCATTCCCTATTCACCACCCACAGGGAAAACAGCATTCAACCCAAACTACAGTACCTTACTTGGAAGAATGGAGGGTAATTAACCATGCCAGGATCATCCTATAAGTCTAGGTACGCCAAACACCATGCTTATATTCCTAGCCTTCCACATCTAAAAGAACTGCTAAAACACTGAAATATATTGAGAACATATTTTCATGCAGTTCTTGATCTTTGGCAATAATAGTGCACAAATTCCCTGGCACCACTACCAAGACTGAGAATGTTAGGAGCAGTAAACTTGTCTACTTTGCTTGGAAGCTTCTGAAAATAGGACGTGAATAGTAAATGCGAGCATATGAGCATAGAAACATCCAAATCCCAAGTTTTAATACATAACCATTTTTTCCTTTTTCATAACTGAGGTGTACCTAAAGATAGGATATAATGCCAACAAGTTTTAAAAGCACAAGATTGAATTTGTACACTGGAATATACTATAACTTCAGCTATGGTTCCAGAACAATTCAAACCAACTTAAAGTCTAGCTGATGTGCTGTCTCAAGCCACGCATTCCTACTCCCTCCCTAAGGAGACTACTCTTCATCTGACCCTGTGGTGATGCAGCTGAAAGTGCCAAATGAAGAAAAAAAAGAGGCTTTTTTTTTTTTTTCAGACAGCTTTCAGTTGGTTTAGCTCCCTGACCTGACATACTGAGGGGTCAAAGAAGTGCTACTACTGAGGCACGGGAGACTGTCAATGGGATCATAACCACCCCAACCGATGTTGCTTTAAGCTGTCTTCAAATGGCATCCTAGGAAGGCAAGCAAATACCATTGGAAAAACTCTCTTTAAAAAAGACTGCATGACTAAAAACTACCTTAGTAATTAAAGAAACTAGCAACAGAAAACAACAGTAACATTCTGTTAGATTGTAAAGTCTCAAAGTTTTTCATTTTAATTGAAACTAGTTCTGAAAATTCACAATTACTGATAGGGGATCCCTTTCCAACACATCAGTGAGAATTTGTTCCAAGTTTGAGGATCATGATGAACTTGTGGTTACATTTTAAACATCAATGGGTTCATACACAGGAAAAGATTATGATTTTATAGCAAGAAAGGTAGACTCCACAGGGCTTAACATTTTATGGAAAAGAGTCTATTCTGATATTTCTATTTTTGTGAAGTGTTCCAATTCAAATGGGTGATTCACTGTAAAAGGAATCCATTAAAGGCTTAGTACCAGGGATTAATTTTTTCATAGGTTGAACTATTCTCAATAAAATGGATATGGCCATTTTAACAAAAACAGAGCACATGCCAAAAGTTACAGTCCAAGGAACAAAGATAAATTTTCCTAATGCTAAGTGTAGATTCACAATGACAAAGTAATATGCATTCATGTTTTTTCCTGGTAGAGATACATTTTGTTATCAGAATTCACCCAAAACACTTAATTACAGCCCAAGTGCATGCTTGTTGACTGACTAGAAACAAGTCATCCTGTAGAGACTCATTTTTTAAAGCTACTCATTGATTCCAAATACCTCCACATCAACTTTCCATAGCATCTCTCACTACTAGCTGCAGTGGTACTACTTAACTGTTACACAGCCCAAACATATAGTCTATAACCACTTTCTTCCTACAGTATTTAACATCAACTTGGCAAAATAAGCTCTTTGATCCACATGTAACTCATTACTCTTCATTACCTATAATCTATTTACTCTTCTACTTTGCTTCCCAACTACAGTTAGCACTTGGTTTTGGAGTCCAACCCCAAAATCTATGATATTGTATATATTATATACAGCATATTTTTTATAGATATACATATATAGAATATGTACACATATAGGTAATTTTTTAATAAGGCAACAAGCTGAATCTTTGGTACACTGAAAAACCTAATTTTCATTCTTGCCCAAGGTTACGGGCTTTGCCATCTCTTTCTTCAAAAGTTCGTTACACCTCTGTTTATTTCTAACAAGGTCTAACATGAATTTACAACTAGATAAGTGTCATACCAGTGGAAATGAAGGCTATTTATTGCAGCAAAACAACACATGCTCAGTCCACCGGTAATTTTTCTATTTTGTGCATAGGCTAAAGGCTTGATCACTGACTTCTCAGAAGAAAGAATATTGCAAGACATGCCCTAAAGGCTATCACGTTGCTCTCCCTCACAGCTTACTGCTGCTTGTACCTAAAGCAACAGTGAAGTTGGAGGATATCAAAACATCTTAATATTTTTAAAGTTTAAAAACTACAGGCTTCGAGTTTAAAAAAAAAAAAAAAAAGCTGAACTAGTGAATGAACAGGTATACACTGCCAAAGGTTAAAATTACCCTGAATAGAGTACCTATGCACAGGAAAGCATTATTTGCACATTAGCTAGCTATATAAAACATATCTTCCTTTACACAGAAGTAATAAAATGCAACAGCTTCTCAACCCTACACCACAGTTAACAAACATGTGAAGCACATAACCAGGTGTCCTGGTTTCAGCTGGGATAGAGTTAATTTTCTTCCCAGTAGCTGGTATAGTGCTGTGTTTTGGATTTAGTAGGAGAAGAATGCTGATAACACACTGATGTTTTGGTTGTTGCTAAGTAGAG
>VYZW01013342.1:23727-36413 GCA_013401315.1 Balaeniceps rex
TTTTTAGATACCTAGCATTTCTGTTTGTAATCCTGCCTTAAGAGCAGAGATGTTGTATTTAATCAATATAGCTACCACCATGCTCAGTACTCAATTGTGACCAGGTATTTCAATAGAAAAAATACCCCTCATGTAATACTTTGTAACCCATGTAGCCTTTGAGTTCCGAGATAAAGAAAAGCAGCATACTAGTTTTTCATTAGGAATATTTGGTAACCTCTGTCTTTCATAACTATGAATAACACAGGAGTCATGAAATACAGACTTTCTATTAAGTTCCAATAGCAATGTGAAAACCTGCAGCATTGAAAACCACAGGTCACTATAGCCCTGTGTGAGACAGGATTTCACTTTGCATTGTCCTCAAATTTCGTTCACTGCTCTTAAACAGGATATTATGAAAAAATGATGTTCCACTATACCACTAGGACGCTAAACAAAGAAACTCACTTTCTCCACAAAATGATAGAATTATCTCTCCTGATCCCTTGATTAACATAATGGAGTGCTCACTCTGATAATTTCAAGTGCTGCTCCTTTCTCGTATCTTCCAGAAGTTATTCAGGATTCAGTTATTACAGGACCACAGAATGTTTGAGGTTGGATGGGACCTCTGGTCCAACCCCTCTGCTCAAGCAGGGATACCTAGTGTTGGTTGCCCAGGACCACATCCAGACAGCTTTTGAGTATCTCCAAGGATGGAGACTTCACTACCTCTCTGGGCAAACTGTCCCAGGGCACAGTCACCCTCACAGTAAAAAAGCGTTTCCTGATGTTCAGAGGGAACTTCCTGTGTTTTAGTTTATGGCCATCGCCTCTGGTCCTGTCAGTGGACACAAGTTAAAATACATGAAATTCCATCTGAATGAAAGAAATGGTTTTCTGCTGTGAGGGTCATCAAACACTGCAGTAGGTTGCGCAGAGAGATTGCAGAGTTTCCATCCTTGGAGATACTCAAAACCCAACTGGACACAGCCCTGTGCAACCTACTCTAGCTGACCCCGCTTGAGTGGCGGGGGGTGGGCCAGGTGATCTAAATAGGTCCTTTCCAACCTAAAGGACTCTGTGATTTCATATCAAATGGTGTTAAACATATATAGCACTTTCATTAGAAACTCTTTAACTCAGCAAACTGTAAATTCAACCAAGCCATAAAAAGAAGGTGTGAAAACACGAACGTAAGTTTCAGTAAAATCAGAAGAGAATAATCAGTGAAAACATTTGCCCATGGTGCTTCTCTTACCAAAACCCAAAACAGATATGAGATTTTTATCAAAGTCTCTTCCCATATCATTTCCCCAAAACACTTGGGAAGCTACATGTTTTTAAACTTGCTCTTCAATATCGGATGGTGAATAAATTTGAAACTTTTCCTTTCAAATTTCGAAATAGAGTTTAGGTAACATTCTAGGACTTACACCATAATCATGATGTTAATAAATAATGGAAGTTTGATTCCTTAGGAAAAACCAAAAGGTTTACTTTCTAGCTCTTCAGAACAATTAGAATCCCCCCAATGACGATTCTGAATTTTTGATTTAGCGAGCAATAGAAACAACAACAACAAAAAAATCAAGTCACAAAATGGATAGGAATTACAGAATTAATAGACTCAGTATCAGGACTCAAACAAAATTTCAGAACTCTGATATCCATTTCAGTGTCCTATGTAAATGCACATTGTATTTGCAAACTGAATTATTGAAACTCTTGCGTAAGTGATGGATAAAGGAATATAGAGTGTCTGCCATAAAAAAACAGTTCAAATCCAACGATGCGTAACTTCGCATAAAAAGTGGTACTTGAATCACAGTTACTGAACAACAGAAGTTCTCTTTAATACTCTAGTTTTCAGACAATAGACAGAGAAGTTAAATCAGCTTTAACCTGAAAACTGAGATAGGCTAAGAAACATCTCAAAAGCTCTAGTCATTAAGGCAATGAGTGGACAACCTCTTATAGACCTAGCTACATCATGTGAGAATGCCACTATTCTCACAAATCTAACTAGCAGGGCCATCTGGACTCTCTGCAGCTTGCTGCAGAGTACGTCTAGCTAGTTCCTATCTGCCTTCATCAGCTCTATGAGTTAATCAAGGCGATATCACCTCTGAAGCTGCTCACTAAGCCCTCTCCATCTCTTCAGCTAGCAATCTCTCAGAGCGATCACTGTCCAAAAGGACATAAGAAATAGCTGAAGGACAGTAATAAGCATCTTAATTTAGCAGTCCAATAGTTAACCTGATATAGTCACATGATTTGCCTTATGCCTATTATTTGTTTCAAAGTAATAAGCTAATTATATATATGGCTATCTAGACATATTTAATCAAATCAGAAACAAGTCTTACAAAATCTTATTAGGAAAATGGGAAATATTCCCAAGAGCTTTGATACGATACGAATATTCTTAGGTTTAAAAATAGGAAGGAACAAAAATGATCACCCAATCTGACATTACACGCCATAAAAATCAGGACAATTTCTGCAGGACAAATTATCAGAACCTAAGTTTTCGTCTACATAATATTATACCGATACAATCAAACTGATTTAACCAACGATGCTGGAGTAAAAAACAATCAAAAAAACTACCAAAAAAACCCTCAAAACGGAAAACTAAGGGCAATCCTCTCAACTGGAACTCTCATATGAATGTAGTTGCACCACTGTAAAATGTTCTCTACAAGAATATAAAAAAAATGCTATTGCCACAATAATGTAGCCAAATTTTCTTTAAATAAATGAGTGTAAAAGTTGGGCATGGATAAACCTGAAGTCCAAAGATAAAACATTTCAGCCAAAGATATTTTCTTAGCAGCGAAAAAACATGAGGGGGACAATTTCCTAAAGCACTGAGAACACTACTGGCATCCTCCACTTTTTTCCCCAAGAAGTACTTTTTTTAGAAGTTTCTGATACTTTTACAAAACAATACAAAGAAATGTTAATAAAAGAAATTCTAAAGAAGAATAGCACGAGTCAAAATTGCCAAATACTTTCCCAAAATTAAGTCACCATACCAAAAATTAACTGTTTGTCTGAAACTTATGTTACCATTAGGAAATCACCAGGTAAAACTCAACAGTACAATAAAATAGGCCACGCTTTAACAGCAACAGAAGACACTACCTCTGCAGAGTTTTAAACACATCACTTACTGCTTTGACTCATGGTGACAAACCTCCAGCGTTGGATCGTTATAGATGAAAGCTGCTTCTAAATCGTTGACTCTTACTCTGTAAATCCGGCACTGTTTACTGTTCAGTTTGATTCTATTCAGGTTTGCAACTGTGGGAAATATTGTCAGTTCCACATAACCCTATGAAAACACAAATCAAAACCTTCTGTAAAATCTTTACCAGTTCACAAAGTAGAAATATATAAAGAAAATTCTTATTAATGCCTTTCAAAGGAAAATCATAGGTAAAAAAATGTTAATTTTTTATTTAAAAAGGAAACTGGTTTGCCCTCTTAGATGTCTAGAATACATTTTTTTTCATATCATTTAACAGATGAATTTTCCCAGCTGTGAAACAAACCAAACCAAGAAACTTCAAAATGACTGATAATCATGCCTGTTTTACTGGAAATGATCTGCCTCTATCGACCAGATTTCAAGTTACCAGCATCACTATGTTTTAGGTTTTGGTATCTGAGCTTGAGACAATGATTTTTAAAACCTAAGCAGAATCCATTTAGGCAGATATCTAAATTTGCAAAAAGCCTCAATGACTTTAGGCCTGAAATCATGAAAGTCTCTTCAAAGCCTCAGTGAACTCACATACAAGCTAGAAAACTTTATAACCCTATCCCTAACACCAGCTAACACTATGTTGAAGGTGAATTTTGAATTGCAACTTGCTTTGTAATATTACTTACAATGCAGTGACTTTCTTTTATAAAGCTTTTCCTTACAGAGAGTCAAGTGTTCACAGTTAGAAGGTATTTTATTTGACGCATCTCAAGGAATGACAGACTTATGAGAGGCATCAGATTACAAAGTATAAAATATAAAGAAGCTGAAGAACACAATTAGCTTGTGTGTGCAGTTGTTTCCTCTAAAAGCATGAAGAAAACCCAGACTTTTAATTTCTACTTTCACATTTTATTAAAAAATACTTACTACAACAGACTTTCTCTGAAAATTTATGTTGTTGATACAAACTACCTGGTGAGTTGTGCTGGAAAAAAAAATAATAATTTAAAATAAGTAAGGTTTTGCACAAATGCCAGCATTTAAAATAATATTTTAACCCAGCTTTAAAAAAAATAGAGAGCTCATACAGGATGTATGTACATATAGACAAATACTGCATATAGCATATATTTATATAAGGAGAATTCAAGATAGTCTAAATCTCTTATGTGGTCCAAAACGAATACTGAATCAAAGTTGCACACAAGGTCAGTAAGGTTCCAATAAAATCAGAGTGTGGTATCATACCACTATGAATATTACTAGTAACACAGGAAGATAACAACATCGCTTTTGAACATCACATTAACAGTATCTAAAAATGGCATAGAATCACGTTCTAACACTTTAGTGATGTGCAGTATTAGAAACAGCACGCAGCTGTAATATTTGCACCTGTGGAAAATCTACCTGGTGAGCTAACGCTCATAAATAATTTACATAAGCAGATACTACACATGAAAAAAAGGTAATAGTATGTGCTTTTACAATTAGTATGTCATAAGAATTTATTATTTTAAATAATGGTTATATATCAATCAAGACAGGTATTTTAAACAAGTCAAATGCATTTGCTTAAATTTTGAATCATGTATTAGAACTCCTGGTAAATAAAACTCTGATTTAAAAAATGGAAGAAAAACTAACAACTCCAACTCTTTTAAAACTTTAGAAGTTATTTCTATATTTTTTCTGTAGTAGGTGGCATCTTCACCACACTTCACGATAGTGCTATTCACGACTCAAGATCCAACCTTGTAATAATTCAACTTTTAGGCCACATCACACATTATATGCACATACTCATGCACCCTGCGCATTAAAAAGTGACTCTGCTTCAGTTGAGCACGTTCAATAAAAATTCCTACAAGAGAATCATAACATCTAGTATCCAATGATGGATTCAAACATTACTTACACATTAAAATGTATACGATAACAAGAGTGATTCTATTTAGAAATACATCTGTGTTACAGATTTATCAAGAAATCAAGGAGGTATAAACAGAAATACATGAAGATCCACTGAAATCCACAAGCAACTTCTTTAAAGCTTGGTTACAACCAAAATGATGAATGTGTAAAGATGACAATTTGCTTAACAAAGCTGCTTGCCGCAACTGCAAGCATTTTTTATATATATATATATATAAAAAAAAGCCCTTAAGTCAAAAGGGTTTGACACAGCAGTAAGAATGAAACACGGTAATATGGTCTGTAGTGCTGATACTGTGCGGAGAGACCTCCAATGTTTGAAAAGCACAATGTAAATATCTTTATAAGATGAGACTGCACGGTTGACAGACTCACTGTCCACAAGTGAGTCCACTTACACAATAAAACATATACCTACAACACACATTTTCTGAGTGCAAGCTACACCATAAGCAATAGTTCCAACCGTCTCAGGCAAATCATTACTGATCAGCCTGTGGTCTGTTTCAAATGTGCACGGGTCTCAAGTATAGCAAGTTTAAAAAAATTGGATACTTATAATTTATATGGTCTTGGGCTCTCAAATCCTTTGTCTCCTTTCTTCCTATTCATTGTGAACAGCAGCACTAAACACACACTGCTGACCGTCAGACTGGCATCAACATCATCCTCGCTTGATGGGTCCTTCGATTTTTCCCTGTGACAGGTCGTATTTGATCACTCATCTCCTCAGTGGATCTGTGACTCCCAACAGGCACCTTCAGCTCGAATAAGCACCATAGTTATAACACAAACAACATTTAGTCTTTCTACATAACCTTTTACGAGCGCAGCACACAACCCCTCTATACACTGGGGGTACGATACCAGTTCAGAGGCGCTGCGTGCTTCCTTTCCGCAGAAGCCACGTAAATCAACCGGCTCAACGGACAGTGGCGGCGGGAGCTACCGAATCAGTAAGGCCGCGGCTGGGCAGGCACGGCCGAGGGCTACCCGCTCCTGGGACAGGCGGCTCGGGCAGCACCCTCCGCTGACAGGCGGGAGAAACGGTGCCGGGGGGGCGAGTGGGCCGGGAGGGGGGAGCGCAGGAAGCGCCGCAGAGCCCCCCGCGGCCCGGCCTTATCGTCGCTGCAGACGCGGGCGCTCCTTCGGGCGGCGGCTGGGCTGGGGGCTCCCGCAGCTCGTTCTCGTCCGAGGCAGCCGGCTGGGGCCGGCCGGCATGGAGGGTAGGGGTGGCCCACCAGCACGGAGCGGGCTCTCCAGGCCCCTCAGCAGCGCGCCCGCCGGACCCCGCCAACGATCTCCCCCTCCGCAGCGGCCGCCATCTTGGTAGTGACCTTTACCCCTGGCGGTTGAAAGGTCGCAGCCCGTTTAAGGGAGCTTTATTTCTCGAAGGACGGAAAGCCTTTTGGAGTCTCGCTTTTCAGAAGGGTGTACTGATGTCAGAGGCAAACAAAAAAGAAAAAAGAAAAGAAAAGAAAAGAAAAGCCAAAAAATAATCCAAACGACGTCTGCGGGGCTGCGTCACGTCCTCGTGCGCATGCGCCCTGCGGGCCTCCAGCGGAGGAGCCGGCAAGCGCGCGGGGCACGGAGGCCGCGACTCGCGCATGCGCACGCCTGGCCGGGGGCGGGGCAGGGGGCGGGGCCGGCGGGCGGCGGGAAGTGGGGAGCCCGACCCCCTCTGCTCGCAGCTGGGCCTGGGAGGCGCGGGCGGTGCGCAAGGCCCGGGCCCCGAAGGTCGCTGTTCGGGTCTGGCTTACAGTCCGGGAGCTCCTTCAGGTGCGGTAGCGCCCTCGGCTGCCCTCCTCCCCGTTGGCGGGGGCTCCCCTTGGACAGGGGAACGCCGCCCTGGCGCAGGCTGCACCTCACGCCTCACAGGCCGACACCGCCATGGTGGCCAGAGAGCTGGAGTCAGCGTGGGGCGGTTGAGCTGCTGCAGAGGGGATGGTAATGTGCCCAGCTGCTGCTGCTAAACCTACTGGGGGCTTTCAGTCAGCTCTCCGCTGTGCCCGCTGCTAATGGCTTACACGTGCGTGAGCTGCTCGCTACCTGTGTTCACACCAGTAAAACTCCAGCAACTGAAAAACGCTTAAATCTACTTGAATGCACAAACTAAGCATGCCTGAACTTCCTTAGGGGCCAGATGCAAGGGCACAGCCAACAGAGACTCACAGGGAGATACTAAAACACATCAGTCTTTGCTTTTGAATCAAAAAAGGGTTTAAGACGGTAACAACGCTGTTGTCCAAACCTGATGCTGCTATAGATGTCCATTGTAAAGCCCTACCCTAACTAAGTTACACAATATGCTTTTATTTAGCGAACAGATTGTCTGAGAGCAGAAGTTTGGGTGATGTATTACTGACTGGATCAGCAAACCATGAGAAGTTGCTTAAGATCTGCCAAGAAGGAAATTAGGGGAAAGGTAATTCTGGCAGGGGGAGATCGCGACCACCAAATCATGAGCTCCCTACCACAGTTACACCCCAGACTCAAATTGAAGGACAACTGAGCATGCTCACTAATTTATGTACTGGGCGAAGAGATTTGAACCAATCGTAACACTGCATACATATTAGGGCATTAAATATGGTAATGAATGTGTCTAAATAGATGCTAGCTTTGTGGAAAGCCACCTAGCACCCAAACTTGTGCAACTTTGTGAATAAACAATATCTCGTCTCAGTGTGTGAAGATTGGCTTATTGCACACTGGGTGAGTGAGCCCTGTTTGGCACAACAGTTTTGGCAACCCAGATGGGACCGCGCTGAAAAAGCCTTGCCCGGATCGACTTGCTGCAGCCAGCAGGGAGTACTGGACCGATGGGACTCCAGTGCGCACCAGATAGTTTTTTCAGGGATTCCTTCAGCTCATCTCCCTGCAGGGTGGTAAGCGACACAAAGGTGCAACACTAAATTGAGATATTGTGAAAAAAGAGGGATAGTCTGATAGAGGAGCAATTTGAATTCTGGTATTCTGGATATTTTGTATTTGGTATTTGTACCTGGTACTCGGTATTTGTATTTGAATTTGAATCTGAGTCTGAATACCTCTGCATTAGTTGCTCCATGGAAGGACCGCTGCAGTAGGACACTTCATACACATAGACGCTAATGGAGGCTCAGTGTATGAAGTTCTGGATAAAGCAATTTCCTAGGAAATAATATGGGATCTAGCTCCTGTACAGAAGTGCCCCCTTGTTCTCCTTTAGGATGCATCCTGAAACATTGGGGAAAATTTGTTGGGGATCCACTGACTAATGAAAAATTGAAAAAGTATTGTAGTGAGTGGTGGCCGATGTATAGGTCATATAGAGGATGGAGAAAAATGGCCTAAAAGTGGAACATTGACTTGTAATACTATTTTGCAATTGAAGATGTTTTGTCAGAGGATGGATAAGGGGGATGAAGTTCTGTGTGTTGATCTGTTTTTCACGTTGTGAAATGATCATGAGACTAGAAAGAAGGATAAATTAATAGATGATGCGAATAGTATTCATGTATTAGCTGAAAGTGTACAGAAAAAACATAGGCAAAGATGTTGCTCCGCTTGTGATATTGGAAGAGGGTGTCGTAGGAAAACTGAAGAGGAGGAAGGCATGCAATTATTGGTAGTAAAACCCAAGGAAAGGGAATCGGGATTAGATAGCGATAGCAGCAGTGATGGCGGTGGATATATGGAACGGAGACCAGAGACTTCTCAGGAATTGGATATTTTTAGTCCGGTATCGGGGAGAACAAGGTTCCAACAACAGCCAGTTGTACAAGCTCCCCTGTGACAGGCAATAGGACCGGAGGGGATGCCTGTGTTTGTGCGCGTACCGTTTACTGCTTCAGATTTATTGAACTGGAAGGAGTCAGTAGGATCATACAGGGATAACCCTGAAAAGATGCATAGATTAGGACAAACAATTATGTTAAATCATAATCCTACTTGGGGAGGTGTACAAACATTGTTGAATACTCTTTTCACTCCAGAAGAAAAACAACTGGTGTTGGAAAAAGCAAGCGAAAATGAGAGACAGAATGTGAGGGATGATCCAGCTTGATTTATGCCAAAAAGTGAACCAGATTGGGACTCCAATACCAGCGCAGGGAGAGCAATGATTAAACAATATCAACAATTGATCTTGTATGAGATACAGTATGGGGTTCCTAAACAGAAAAATCTTTCTAAGTTGCATGGGGTATGTGGTGGTGCACCCCCCCCACACACTTTCTCTCTCCGACTGCTTTATGACCTCAGGGATTCCTGCCAAGACTGCAACCTTCATATAGTGAGTTGGTCAGTTAAGCGCCCCTTAATTGTACCAAAAACTCCTACATGGTTGAGGAGGAGAGCGGCACTGTCCTTATCAGAAACTCCCATATGGCTGAGGCAGGAAGTGAGAGCAATTAGCTATCCCTTGACAGCCTTGAAACAAACCTCACCTGGTTTGTAACCGAGTGGAGCAGTACCATCGTTACTAGAATTCCGCTAATTACCGACCCAGATTGTGGCTCGGATGGAAATTTATGACTAAAGCCAATCATCTCACAATCCTATAAAACAGCAGTCCCAAGTGAGGCCCTTTGAGCTCTCCTGGACTGCAGCGGGCTGTGGCCAGCATCTCCCTCTGAGTGGGACGCCTCTCAGAGCTAGCAAACTTAAAGTTTGCTAAAATCGGAGGTCCACTGCCGAAGACCGACAGTGGAGCCTGGGCTGAAACCTTTCACTCCTTGAGGCTCAACCCTCGCCCGTTGAGAAATGCCAAGACATTTGACGTGAATATTTCACTGAACTCGAGGGGAATTTTTAACAGGTATACCTCTTTCTGTTCCTTTTTTTTCTTTATATATATGTATATATATATCTCTCTCTCTATATATATTCATGTCTGTGTGTATGCATGCCTAAATCAATTTAAGTAGTCTGTACATGTATGATCTAATTGCAAAGTGAGTCTTATACTGCCGCTATATATATATATATAAAATCCTTATTCCCATAAACCGTTGACCAAGTCTGAGACTAAGATTGGATCCAGCCACACCTAGGCTCCTCTCTGAGAAGGAGTTTAGAAAGCAAGCGGGTCTATTCTGAATCTCATGACTCAACGGGAGGGTTCCCCTTATTCCCCTACATCCACGATCTCTCTGCAAATCCTTCTAATTCGAATATAATTTATTTTTCCTTTGTGTGCCTCTTCCATGTAGTAATAGAGTGAACCTTGCCATCTTCGAATCTTTAAGTCGCTGTTTTGATTAATTTTGTCTAATCACTTTGTTAATCGACTGATGATTGAGTGCTATTAAAATATCACAATCAAATCCTGCGATTTGTCACTAGTAAATTCTAAACTGCTACTAAATCAAACTGTGTAGAGTCACTCATTCACGACAAATTAACATAATCAACAGGATTCACAAATCCATATTCACGACAGGGTAAAACAAGAAAGTGATGAAAATCCCCCAGCATTCTATGAAAGGTTATGTGAAGCAGCTAGGAGACGGACGGACTTGAGCCCCGAGGAGGATAGTAATAGAATGATGTTTAATATGTTGTTTATTGGGCAATCAGCACCAGGTATTCGGAAAAAGTTACAGAAGGTAGATGGTGTGGAGGATATGACTATTGCACAGCTAGTAAGTATTGCTTGTAAGGTGTATAATAATAGAGAGGAAGTGGAAAAAAGAGAAAACCAAAAAGATAGAAAGATACAAGCTAGCTTGTTAGCTGCTGCAATAGTGAGTGCCTCTCTAAGAGAAGGAGGAATGAGCTGTAGAGGAATGGCAAGAAGAGGAAGGGGCCGAGGATACGCACCCTGGCCTTTAAAGGAATAAATCAATGCACATATTGTAGAGAAAAAGAACACTGGAAAAATTATCGTCCCCCCCACCCCAAAAAAAAGGAGGGAGTACAATCACCAGCAAAGGTCAAGTGCCAGAGACAGATTTGTTAATGATGGAGACTTATGACTCTGAATGAAGGGGACCGGGGGTGAATTTAACAATTTCCCCAGCAGATCCCCTGGTTCCAGTTCAGCTGGGGAATGAGATTATAGAATTTTTAGTTGATACAGGAGCCACTTATTCTGTAGTGAACAGAATAGGGGACTTTTAAGTAAATTTTCTGTGCCTGTTGTTGGGGTCATGGGAAAGCGGGAGGTGAGACCTTTCCTATGGCCAATGGAATGCAAAATTGGAGATCAGATTTTAACACATGAATTTCTGTACATGCCTGAATGCCCAGTCCCTCTCTTAGGTCAAGATTTATTGAATAAGTTAGGAGCACAAATAACCTTTTCCAAAAATACAATTCAAGTAAACATTCCAAAAAATAATGCCTGGAAAGCTCAGTTGTGTTTATTACAGAATGAAAATGGGCGAGAGCTTAAAGTACCCGAAGAGATTTTAGATGCTCTCACTTCTATGGTATGGGCCACCAAGATACCATGAAAAGCAAAAGCAGCCACACCGATAAAAGTGGGACTAAAACCCAACACTAAGCCGGTAAGAAGGAAATAGTATCCCATGAAATTGAAAGCAAGACTGGGACTAGAACCATTGATAGACAATTTCTTGCAATATGGACTTTTGTGAGAATGTTAATCGGAGTATAATACTCCAATATTACCGGTAAAAAAACCTTGATCACAAGGATATCCGTTAGTTCAAGATTTAAGAGCAATTAATCGAATTGTACTTGATGTGCATTCTGTGGTACCTAATCCGTACACTCTGTTATCCTCCGTCTCAGACACTAACATATTTTACTGTGTTAGATTTAAAGGATGCTTTCTTTTGTATCCCATTGGAGACTGAAAGCCAGAAGTTATTTGCCTTTGAATGGGAAAGTCCAACAACAGGACGGAAAACACAACTTTGCTGTACTGCTGCAAGGATTCAAAACAGCCCTACTTTGTGTGGTAATGTACGGCAAGGTAAGAATCTTTGTGTTACTCTTTTGCAATATGTGGACAACATACTTTTGGGAACAGATACTGAACTACAATGTAGAATGGTGACCATAAGTTTGTTAATTTTTTGGGGATTGGCTGGATACCGGGTGTCACAAAAGAAAGCGCAAATAGTGCAAAAGACTGTCACTTATTTGGGATTCGAAATCTCTCAAGGGGAAAGGAAATTGGGGACTGAAAGAAAGGAGACCATATGTTGAATTGCACCTCCGCAGTCAAAAAGAGAATTAAGAGGATTTCTGGGTATGGTGGGCTGGTGCGGGCTTTGCATACTGAATTTTGGATTGATGACAAAACCGTTGTATGAGGCTTTGAAAGGGCCAGAAGTCTTGCAATGGACCCCCAAATGTGATGATATCAAGACAACTTTGATGAAAGCGCCAGCCCTGGGATTACCAAATTTGACTAAACCATTCCCTTTGTGTATGAAAGAATGCATGTAGTGTTGGGAATCTTAACTCAAACGCTAGGAGACTGGAAGAGGCCAGTTGCTTACTTCTCTAAACAGTTGGATGAGGTCAGCAAAGGGTGGCCTCTGTGTCTTCGAGCAGTGGCTGCTGCGGTATTGCTGATTCAAGAAGCCCGTAAACT